>JAAGNO010023253.1:0-61764 GCA_033439905.1 Ceryle rudis | reverse complement strand
CAAAGGCCTGGAGTGAAAGGATGAGGGGCAATGGTTTCAAATTAGAAAGGAGTGGATTTAGATTAGAAATAAGGAGGAATTTTTTTACCGTGAGATTGGTAGAGCACTGGAACAGGTTGCCTAGGGAGATGGTTGAGGCCCCATCCCTGGAGACATTCAAGGTGGGGCTTGATGAAGCTCTGAGTAACCTGCTCTAGTTGAGGATGTCCCTGCTTTCAGCATGGGGATTGGACTAGAAGACCTCTGTATTGGAAGGGACCTCTAGACATTTCTATGTTTCTATGTTTTCTATGTAGATGACCTTGAAAGGTGTCTTCCAACCCAAACCATTCTATGATTCCATGACTTTGCTGCAGTAGTACTACTTACCATTGGGTAGGGATGAGCAACCTCAGAGAAACTCTGAGGTGAGGCAATCTCTAACATCCATGGCCATGCCAGGACGCCTACCAAATCAGTCCTTCCCCATCTTTCTGCAGCTGGGTCAAAAAGGAGAAACTCTGCTCCAGGCTGAGCAGAAAAAGCACTTTTTGGTCTTGGTGGAGATGTCAGGGACAGTGATACCAGCTTAGGGGGATGGGGTAAGGTAGGCTTAGAAGTGATGCTCCTGAAACCACAGCAGTGAATGTGTTGGACACTTCTATGGAGTGTTGCCACCTTCTTGGGCCCTTTCGGGTTGAAAAGTGGTACAGTCAGAGGGTTTCTGTAATAAAGGCTGTTGGAATCATCTCCAGCACCGCTGCATCTTCTAAAAGAAAAGGAGGGATGGATTTCTTTTTTTTAAGATACAGATAATGAACCCATGGCAGTTTTCTGTAGAGGGGGAGCTGTTTATCCCCAGAGCTTCCATAACCCGCTTTGCCACAGGGAGGTTCAGCCCTTGGGACACAGTGGTGATGCATCTTTCCACATGGCAAGAGGCCCTGAGCCCTGGAGGGTTTTCAATGCATGATGCTTGAAAAACACATCCCAGGTCTGGATTGACTCTACCCAACATGGAGATGCTTAATAAGCAGTCGTCACAAAACAGGGAATTTCTATAACAAGCTGCTGAGACACCTCTGGATGAAGCAAATAGCATCATCAGACAAAGTGATTTTGGACAGACTCCTCTCCTGCACAAAACTAGGTGTGCTCTGTTTGCTCCACTCCTGATTTTCACCCATTTCAATTTGGGGAGAAACACAAGTTTCCACTAAACCATTAAGAAAGTGGTGATTTCCAAACAGCCATGTACAGCTGACCATGCTTATTTGAATGGGATTTTAGTAACCTTGAGAGACTGGCAATTTGGGTGGTAAACCCTCTTTATGATCTGTTATTACCTGTGCTCTGCTCGGAGGCAGCAAAACTCATTACGAGCATAAATGGCCAGAGTGCTCCCACATACCCATGCAGGTGACCTTTAATGCTCTCCCTTTTCCAGCTTCTCGGTGATAAAAATACAGTACTGTTAAAAAAAGAAAAAAAAAAACCAAACAAACAAAAACCAAACCCAAAAGCTGCAGAGTTAGTTGCTGGTTTGCTTAGTGGTCAGGCTTCTGTGCTTGAGGTTTTATTTAGTTTCTGACGTCCCGTGGATGATGACTGTAGAAAATGCACTTTAGTTTTTAGGAAGCCAGCCAGTATGGTACGCTTTCTGGTTTTTATTTAACTGCGCATTAAATATTCCCCTTTGCCCCACGTTTTATTACAAAGAAATTAAAGAAAGCCTTGTTAAGCTGAAAACACAGAAGGAAAACAGTCCATCCTGCTAGGCCAAAGAAACAGCCTCAGGATCAGCCCTACAACATTAACCCAGTTCTCTGGACGTGATATAATTACAAGCATCGCTGTCTGCATAGGGCACAGGAACTGCAGACATTCCTGTTGCAGAAAATCAGGGAGAAGCAAAGGCTGAAAAGGACCTTAGAGTTCATCAAAACTCACAGCTTGTGGATGTCAGTGCGAGCTCATTATGTTTGGCAATGGAGATCCCTTGGTGGCCCTGCACAACCTTTCCCTGCTTATTACAACATTTGCCCTCAAACAGAAAATGTTTCCTATCTCTAGAAGCAGAAACACCAAAGTCCGCCAATGTCCCAGCCAGCTCTCTATGCCAGGGAGTATCACTCCAGAGAAGCTCAAGAAGTTGGTCTTGTGGAGGAGGCCTTCAAGAAATGATGCACTAGAGACTTTCCAGTGGGCTCACAGGTCCATTGGCATGTGGTACATTGCCCCAAGTGTTTTAGCAAAGTCACACTCCCCACCAACTTTGCTTTTCCCATCTCTCCCAGTGTTTGGGCTCAACAGCCAAAGTGCCACGCGTGGCATTGTGCATGCGAGACCCCATAACCCACCATGGCCTGCAGATGCTTCAAAATCATGTTTATGGTTTATGGCCTATGTTATACCTGATGAAGCCATGTGATCTGGGTCGTGCTCTAGGAAAGCGCAGAAATGTGTTGCTCTTGGTGTTTCTCAGCACCCCACCTGTGCTGGAATTTCTCAGCAGAAAGAAAAGGTGCAGATTAACTCAGTATTAACTAATACCGAGAGCACCATCTGGTGGGCTGCAGGGCCAGATAATGCAGTCATCTGGAGCCAGGGATGGGCTTGGGGCCTGAAAGCAACCTGTAAGTGAATCTGTTCTAGCCGTCAAGTGGTTGTGGTCCACCTGGTCCTACTTCCCACAGCCACCAGCTGGCAACCTCAAGGAGAAGGTAGAAATAATCCCCATGGCAGCAATTAACAAACAACATTTCTTCCTGCTTTGGTATGGATGGAGCTTGATGTGCTCCCTGAAGTGTGGAGAAATCCCTATAAATAATATCCATCCTTTCTTTGAATATGGATAAAATTTTAACTTCAGTTATATTGTGGCAATGAGTTCCACAGGTCAGTGATTTATATATATATGTGTATAGATGAATAAATATTTTTATCTTTTATATTTATCCATTTTAAGTTGGCTGATATTCAGCGTTACCATCTGTAGACTTTCCCTGGGAGAGAGGGACTTGGCAGGGCCTGAGTTACTTGGACCAGCCATGGTATTGCTGGTCCTCGTGGTTTTGTCCAGATCCCTGTCATATCCTATTAACTCTTACAAAGAGCCTCCATTTGCTGTACGGAACAAAACCTGGAAAAGGTGACTTTCAAAAAGTGGATGAACCCCATGTGAATCACCTGCTGTTGTCAAAACCTCAACATTCTCATTGACCCTTCAGCATAAACCCCAAGCTCTGCATGCTTTGGGGTGGGAGACAACCTCCCAAGAGTTTACATGGCTTTTGCCAGGTAGATGATCCTCCTTTAACAGTATGAAGGAAGTCAAAGATACTCCTTTGGTGTTGAAGCTCCTTCTCCTGTCCCATTCACTGCTGGCCATGCGTGTGACTGAGAGATCCTTCCTTTACTGCATCCAGCATGATGAGGTATGAACTATCCCGGGCATTTTATCTGGTTGTTTTGGGGTTTTTTTTTATGCTATTATCATATAAATTTAGATCCATCGAAGTGTTTTGTATATTCAAGCTGTCAGGGAACATGTCTTCACATGTTCTTGTGCAAACTGGAGGGTTCAGCTTGAGGGGGGCACTGGAGCAGGGCTGCCACGGGAAGAGTACAATAACAATAAAGATTTTGTGAGGTCTCGAGCTGTCGCCAGCCTCAGGGGGAGAAGCTTTTACTTCTCTGAGCTGAACTCCTATCCCCAGACTCAGCCCATCTGATTTCCATTAAAAAATCCTCCAAGCAAAGGTGAAAACGGTCAGACTTATTAAACAATTTTAGCCCAGCCTCAGCTTGCTGCTTCCCTTGCCCATGGGGTGCCTTGTCAGGCTGGCAGCAATGGGTGAGTGATGACATTTTTTTTGTAGAAAATAAGCAAAGATGTTTGCTACGGTCTGCTCTGCTCCTGCAAGACATGAAGGAAGCATTGGCAGAAGTTTGACTGGATACCTAAGTGAATATAACCCACAAATTTGTTATATCTTAATGGGATGATATTGCTGAGACTGTCTCTGGGGCTCTGCAGAACAAGTCAGGTGATGTTCTGTAACATACAGTGGATTTTAGTGTCATTACTTGTGTTTCTATATAGCCATTAGATACTTCACAGAATTATAATTTATGTTATTTATCCAATAACAGGGGTATTTTATCCTCAGCATCCGTGCTGGGTTTTGTTGCAATGAGAAAAATTAGTACCAAAGGAGTTTGCAGTTGTGCCTCTCTGGGTTGCTTTTCTGTCACTTCTCTGCACTTGTTGGTTCCCCAGGCTAGCTGCTCCATCCTCTGTTTGTGTCCTCTTCGGTGCTTACCCTCTGTATCCGCTTCACTTGGCTGAGGCAGCATGGGACTGGTTCCCACATTTTCTCTTATGAAAAATCTCCTAAGAAAACACATGAGATTTTTCTCATAGTTTTCATAGCAAAGCAGGTGGAAACGTGCAAGCTGAGTGGAAAAAGATCCAGCTGGGTGGACCCAACTGTGTTGTCAATGTGTCAAAAGCTAGTTAATAAAAACTCCTACTGTTACTCTTCTTGAGTAAACACTCCCAAAGGCTTTGCTGCCAACAGCAAACAAGTCATGCTCAAGAAACACTTGTTAGTGGGAGCCTCGGGCAGGTTTCCCAACCAGAAGGTAGATGTGGGCTTTGCACTTTGTTGAGAGTCATGGGAAGCTCTAAAAGTGTATTGCAGAGATTTCAAGTCTTTCCCCTCTTGAAAGTGAGGACTTGGTGGGATCCCACTGCCCTTGCACAACCCACCCTTGGGTTTACTTTTCCAAGTGTGAGCAACGATGTAAACTTTTTCTTGGAGATGTACTTAGGATGGTGGCAAATCTCTTCCATGTCCTCTTTTTCCCTAAGCCCATGCCAATGTGCTTGGGATGCTGTTGCTGTCATAGTTGCTCTATGTGCAAAAGCTCCATGCGTGTGCTGTTACCATATTTTCCCAGCATTAAGACCCTGTTAAGATAACCCATCCCTATCCAGCCATGCTGCTGTGGATGCTGCTCACTGGCCTCAAGGTGGACTTGCTGCAGCAAGGTGTGGACCCCACTGAGTTTGGAAATGGATGGAAGAAATTTGAGTTCTGCTCCCGGATCTCAGCTGCAACCCCTTATTTTCTTCCATGCCAATGTCAGAGCCATCTGAGGGCAAATGGATGCTTTGGTTAAAATTGATGGTTATTGATGGGTGAGGGTGGTGAGACACCAGAACAGGTTGCTCAGGGAGGTGGTAGATGCCCTAGCACTGGATGTGTTCAAGGTCAGGTTGGTCAGGGCTCTGAGCAACCTGGTCTAGTGGCAAGTGTCCCTGCCCATGTCAGGTGGGTTGGAACTAGATGACCTTCAAGGTCCCTTCCAACCCAAACCATTCTATGATTGATGCCAACCTATCGCAGTCAGAACAGGCTTTGGCTTCTGGTGCTGTGCCCATGCAATGCTCCCCCACCAGCTCCTTGCGATCCTCATGGAGGGAAGAAGGAGCATGGGCACACCACTGCTGTGCTGCAATTTAATGAGTGAAAAGAGTCAAAATCCTTCACGTAGATGAGTTTTTCTCTCCCTGTGATGTTTTTCTTCCCTCCCCCCATCCCTTGCTCTGAATCGCAGCACCTGCTTGCTTCAGCTGCCGTAGTTAAAACTGGACAAGAAAATGCTCAGTGAGCCTGGCTTTCTTCTCACCAAACAATACCCTAAATCTCCCCAAACTGGCATGTTCTGTATAAAAACCTCTGCATTAATAAGTGCGTATTTGGATCCTAAGAAATATCTTTTGTGTGGGGCTCTCCCTGCATTTTAATAAGCCTGGCTTGTTACAAATACATGTCCCCCCCTCAAAGAAAGAGACAAACAGACACAGGCACAAAGACAAATTTCATTAGGCTCTAATCTCCTCTCTGACAAATACGCTCCTGCTGATCTCTTAAGTCCTTTCAGCCCAGAAATGCTGCTTTTTCTCTCTCTCTCTTTTTTTTTTTTTTTTTTTTTTTTTTAATCTTGTTGTTGTTTTCTTCCCCACCAAAATACAACTTGTCCCTGGTGAAAAGCACCAGGTACCAGCCCTAAGCACAGTGATGTTGAAATGGATAATATGACTTTTTTTTTTTTTTCTTTCTTAAAGGCGTGAAGTTGTTAATGAGGTGTCCCACATGGTAGAAAACCAGTAAATCCTTTGATTAAAACCAGTCAGAGTGGCAGAGGCTGAATTTTTTGTACTCAGTCCCTTTGAGGGGATAGTCATGGCAGTGGTTGTGGGGAGAGGAGAAAAAGATGAGAAATAACATGTGCTGGGCAGTGGGTTTGTTTAATTTGGCATGATAATGTCAAGAAAAGGGAGGGGGTTGTTAAATGGCATCAGCTCTTGATAGTGTATAAATAGAGATGCTGGCAGGAGGATTTGCTTTGAAATACAGCATTTTTTTGGGGGTGGGAGGGGTGGGGTGGACTTTGAGCGGAAGATCTTAGGTTGGCATTAGGGCAGCAGGACAGATTTTCTGCTGGGGTGGAGGGAGATCAGAGTGTTAATCCCCACATCTGCTGTGGAGCGGAATGTTATATGAAGGCTGGGTTGGTGATGGGGCTGATGTGAATTCTCTCAGGAAATCGCTCCCAGTGGCACTCAGGGTCCCAACTCTGAGCTCAGACCCTTCGAGATAAGGATTTGGATTTCTGTTGTCATCTTTTCTTTCATTTAGGTCCCTAAATCCCATGTTTTCCCAAACTTGAAAGACTTTGGCTGTAAGATCCCATACCTATAGTCACGCTAGAGGAGCAAAGGAGGTCTCAGCTTTCCCTTGCTCTCTAACTCCAAGAGTTCTTACTAAAAGCTCTTTAACTGTTTTATTCTTACTTTGATCACTGGAAACATGGGCCCATCAAATGCATGTGGAAACTGCAAAGAAGGAATGAGCACGTTTGGACAGCTGAGGTGCAGAACCGAGACAAAACCAGCATGAAAAAGAGAAATTGCAATGGAATGAGTAAAACACTGAATTCAAACTACCTAGCACTGCATTGCTGGGGGAAGTTTTGGCTGGCGGCCCATTGGAGCATTCCTGACATAGCTGCTCTGGCCCCAGGGGTAATAAGTTGCTCTTGTGTCCAGGCATTTTGGCTGGTTGTGACTCCTCTGCTTGCAGGGTCCAGGGCAGGGTGAGAAGCCAGGTTGTGGGCATGTTTGTAGGAGGTGAGATGCTGTGGCTTTGGGATCATGAAGGCTGATGAAGAGTCGGCACTCTGTCCTGAAGGAAATGTCACTCAGGCACCCCAGAACAGGCAGGAGACTTGTGGATGAAAAGCTGAATGTGAGCTGGCACTGTGCACTTGCAGCCCATAAGCCAAACACATCCTGGGCTCTATCTAGAGCAGCGTGGGCAGCAGGTTGAGGGAGGGAATTCTGCCCATCTGCTCCACTCTGGTGAGACCCCCCCTGCAGTGCTGGGTCCAGCTCTGGAGTCCTCAGCACAGGAGAGACAGGGACTTGTTGGAGCAGGGCCAGAGGAAGCCACAGCAATGACTCAAGATCTGGAACCCTTCTGCTGTGAGGCCAGGCTGAGAGAGTTGGGGTTGTTCAGCCTGGAGAAGACACCAGGGAGATGTTATTGTGGCTTTTCAGTGCTTAAAGAAAAGTATGTAATGACAGACTTTTTAGCAGGGCCTGTTGTAACAGGACAAGGGGTGATGGTTTTAACCTAAAAGAGGGGAGATTTAGACTAGAGAGAAGAAGGAATTTTTTTACCCTGAGGGTGGCAAGACCCTGGCCCAGGTTGTGCAGGGAGGTGGTCAATGCCTTATCTCTGGAACCATTCCAGGTGAGGTTGGATGGGGCTTTGAGCAACCTAGAGCAGATGTCCTTTCTCGCTGCAGAAGGGTTGGATTAGATGACCCTGAAAGGTCCCATGCAACCCAAAATGTTCTATAATTCTGATCTGTGGCAGCTGCCAGCCTGAGACCATCCACAGGGATGGAGCCAGGGGAAGGTGTTGGCAATGACCAGCTGTCCAACAGGAGCCACCAGTAAAGAAAACCCTCCCTTATTTCTCCTGCCCTTAGCTCTCGAGGCTCAAACACACTTAGCAAGTTTCCAAGCCTTAGAGAAGCTGCATCAGGTGCCAGCAGCTGCCTGAGCTTGTGTCTCTGTCCCCTCTCCTGACAGCCTGCCTGTCAGGTTGACAAAAGCTTTTGCGGGGAGCAGTGAAGGGCACGCAGGCAGATGGCTGCCCGGCAGCAACTCTTCTGGCTGCCCGGCAGCAACTCTTCTGGCTGCCCGGCAGCAACTCCTCTGGCTCCCCAGTGCTGTCACTCCTGTGGGCACTTGGGTGTAGCTCCGGGGTCCCCCTGGTTCAGTCCCTGGTGGCTCAGCGCCACGTGGATAATATGGCACATAAAGGCTGTCAAGTCAGTCCTCTCTGGAGCCCAGCCATCAAAAAAAGCAGCTCCACGGCTAGAGGAGGACAGGAAACATCACAGCTCCAGCCCTCCTGGCCAGGCTGGTGTCTGTGGTCCCCTGGGTTTGGTGGAAAATGGTCTTCAAGCCCTGTAAAAGTCTTGTAATTGCAGACAGTCTGTCCAGCCTGCAAGGAATTTACAGTCTGAAAAATACCTGCAATTGAAATGAGAGGAAAGCCATGTCAAGGATGCACTTTCTGGTGCTGAGCTGTGCGCTGGCATGTCCATGAAGAGCCCAAGTGATGCTGGGGATGGTAACCAGGTTCCTGGAAAGCTGAGCAGCAGAGGTGGCAGCAGGATGGGTGCTCAGGGCCTTCGCCATGGAGGTTAAAGCAGGCAAGCTTCACAAATGACATTCCAGGTGAGGTTGGATAGGGCTCTGAGCAACCTGCTCTAGTTGCAGGTGTCCCTGCTCACTGCAGGGAGGATTGGACTAGATGAGATTGGAAGGTCCCTTCCAACCCAAACAAGTCTTTGATTGTGTACACAGCAATAGTAAATCTGTACAATGTGGAGCATCAGAAACAATTTGGGAGAAAAAAATCCATCACCAAACATCTGTTCCTGGTTTTCCCATAGCCAGAAGGGATGGGTAAGGCTTAACCCGAGTCAAAGTGCCTTTTGCATCCTGCTCCTCCATGTAGCTCTGCACAAGCTCATCTTTGAGCGGGTGGATAGTCTGTGCGCTTCAAATTAAACACAGGCAGGAGCTCTGCCAGGAGGAGCTGTGCTCAGGATTTTGAGCTAAAGCAAATGATGGGTTCTGGACCAGACCCTGAAAAAAAGAATAAATAATCTTCTGCTCCCATGGCTGCCTTTATATTTAAGGTGAAGATGATGTGCAGAAATGGGAAGTTATTATGCCCAACTGCTGCTATAAGGAGAAAATAACTACCTGTGCTTTCCCAGCCACCAGGCTCAGTTTTAAGGGAGCCTCCAAGGGGAGGTCAAAGACTCCCCGTTGGAGAGATTATTACAGAATAAATCAGAGCAGCTCCAAGCGAGCAGCTTTTTTCCATTAACCAGGGCACAAGCAGAGAGATCGAGTGTCAGGGGCTCCGTCCTGCCTTGCCTGTGAGGGAGGGTGAAGGAAGAGCTCACCACAACATGTGTCTGCTCTGGAGAACTGCGGCTGGATTGAAGTGAATGATTTACTGGAAAATGGGCACTGGATGTAAACTTCTCTCCCATTTGCCCTCTCTATAAAGTGATCGTTCACACACTCATCCTTGGGAAGGTTTTATGAGGATTTATTACAGCCTGGGCTTTGCTTGTGAGTCCTTTGCTGCAGGGATGATCAGCATCCCTTTCTCCCCAAGAAATTTGTGAGGGGGAAGAAGAACAACAATTCCTTGGTCCCTGAAGAAGCCAGGGCTGTGCCGCACCTTGGTCCCAGCATTGCGGGCACTGGGAGCCCCTGTTTGTGGGGGAGCAAGGGCAGACTGGGAGATCCTAGACAGACCATCACACTCAAGTGGACCAATGCCTCTATTTTGGGGTGAATTATCCACTTTTAAGGGGTCTTTAGGGCGGTGATTCAGGAAAGAGTGGTTTGCCCTTTCACTGTTTAGCTGATCGCTGACAAAGATGTGCTTCACTTTATGCAGGACGAAGGTGGTCTGGTTGGAGCCATAAAACTGGTCACTGCTGCTAAGAGGTGCTGGTTTCCCTGGGAAATCTGGGGTTATGCTGTGGTTCTTGGGAAACTTAGCCTAAACTGGAAGAGGAATAAACTGGAAGAACAATAAAAGCAAGGGAATGGAGTGAAGGGTAAACAGAGCAAGACTCATGCATAATGTTTCCCTGAATCTGGGTCTGAAAGACATCTAAATATAACAAATATTGAAAACTTTAATCCCATCCAGTATAAACAACACAGTTGTTTTTTGTTTTTTTTTTTTCCTGCCTGGCAGAGAAATAGGAAAAAATTCCTTTTGGATCCCACAGGCAAATTGAGGACAGGATGAAACCCTGCCCCACGTGGTGGCATGGCCCTTCTTAACCTTTCAGGATGCTTGGGATGGAGGATGGATATGGCCCTTGTGAGCCCAGCTTCCCAGTTCACACTGGTTCATCTGGGAATACGTGAGCATCTGCAGAGCTGCTCTTGCAAGCACAGCCTTGAAAGACCACAGAACCAAACCCACCCTGTATCTTTAGCAGACCCTATTATGGCTGCAGCTCCATCCAGAGTTTTCCCCTTGCTGAAGGAGCACAGGGTTGAGGAAATTGTGGCAATAACATCTGGCTGTTCTGAGCAGCTGCAAGATTTTAAACTGCGTGTGGTTGCCCATGAGAAGTGGGATGACCCTGCCCCAAACTGTATCAGATCAGGTTTATAAGGGTGGTTTTTTTCATTACCTTGTGAAGGGCAGTGGAGGTAGAGCAAGTACCAGGAAGGGCAACCAAAACTGTGGAGGGGATGGAGCCCTTCCAGGAGTAACTGGAAATGCGGAGACTGCTCAGGCTGGAGGGGATGGTGGAGGTCTGCAAAATTGTGACAGCAATGCACAAAGCAAAAGAGGGAATACTGCTTCCTCTGTGGATGAAGGCAGGAGCTGGAGCTGTTGGAGGCATCCAAGGGGAAGGGCAGCAGAGAGAAGTGGGGCTCCTGGACCATCCAAAACAGCATCTCCTATTGCTGTGGGAGACTGAGCGCTGGGCTAGGTGGCCCTTTGGGCTGACAGGGACCAGTAGAGTATTTCCTATGTTAAGTCCTCAAGGCTGAGATGGCCTCTATCATTTTGAATGCTAAAGGTCAGAGGTCTTTGGACTCATTTTCCAAACTTTGCTGGTTCTTCATGTTTCAAATTCACACTAAGAAGCCCTGCAAAGTTTTCACGGCGCCATACCATAGCCAGTTAATATCCCAGTATTATATATGGGGAGACAGAGATCGAGGCTTCCCCAGAGCAACACCTTTCCCTGCACATCCCTGCTGACCAAGGTCACTAATTTTAGTAGGTCATTGGCTGTCAAAATGCCTCCTAGGCTTAATCCTCTTCCTCATCCTTCCACCTGAGCATTGAGCTGCTTAGTCCCAAATTCTTCCATTTTGGGTTTGGACTCTGTGACCCTAGTTAATGACTGGGTGTAGGTCTTCCTCATGCAGTCGGTGACTTTGGGTTCCAACTTGCAGCACGTTGCCCATCTGTGGAGAGTCTGGTTGGGCAGATCCCCAGGGCTGGTGGTAAATGCAGAGGAGAGGGGCTGATGGGCAGGGAGGATTCAGCATACAGCTAAAAGGTTATACTCCTCATGCTGTATGGTTAATAAAAACTCCCTCGATAGAGGCAGTAGTTGAAAATTAATCAGGTTAGAGTGCAAAGACCAAGAGCTAACATGATACAGCAAGAAATGAGGGAGTGGAGAATAAGCTCCTTAGCTGGTAAAATGGGGGTGGAATACTAAGAATTTATGCCTGAAATCTTTTTCTCATTTCCACTCCAAAGTTTTTGGCTTTTGCAATTGCCTTCTTCCTCTAAGGCCAAGGGTGTGTGAGAGAAGGAGCTACCAGCAGAAGCCTGTGACCTGCTGTGGACTCAGACGGGTAAAGAAATTCCTCCAACACAAATGCAGAAATTCAAGGGTCTTATTGTGTCATCTATTTCTGATGTCCCAGAGCTGACAGTGGGACCACCACCTTGATATTTCTGGCATATCTGGAGTGGGGAGGAAAGTGCTAAGGAACAGTTGAACTGCTGCTGTAAAATACAGAACATTGTGCATGAATCATGTCTGCAACAGCACTGATGTTTGCATGTTAATAATGTTCGAAGAAATATCTAATGCGTGTCAACTCCTCATTCCAGTGGGATGAATTCAGGCTTGGAATAAACTGCCAGGTAGAGATAAAGAGCTGGCAGCCAGACGTAGCCTGATTTTTGTTGTGCAATGCAGTTAGGCTGCAGATTTTTCCTGTGTGTGGGCTGCATTTTGGTGAGTTGGTGGCTTAAAATAGATTTGGCTCCTTGGTAGGGGAGAAATTCCCACTTGCAGGCAAAAGCCTATAGCAAAGTCCTAGGCATCAGGCAGAAACCTTCCTGGAAGAGCAGAGTAAGTTGTTTTGTACCCCAAAAGTGCGTGTCCCCTTAGGCCTGAGTCTGAAGGAGCTGCTACTGGTGATGGTTAGAGGCAAGGATTTTGCAGTGGCATGGTTTTAGGGGATGAAAGAGTGGCAGATGGGTGGCAAAGTGGGAGTTTTTTCCAAATGTGAGGCCAAGACACTAAGGATAAACAGTGTTAACGAAGCAGTGAATAAACAAAGGATGCCAATATGATCTGATTTCTATTTGCTGGTATTGAGTCCGTTCCCTGCCATGTGGCCATGGTTTCCTGTTTATACACCACTTGCAGAAGAGATAGTCACAACAAAAACTGTAGCAATGGGCGCCTGTAATTTATCTTATTTTTAGGGCTAAAATCAGCCCCCAGTTCTTCAGATACAGTGGAGTGTTGGAGCTCTCGCCGCCTGCTGTGATCGAGCGTGGGTGATGCCCATCAGTTCCAATTCCCAGGTCTCATCATGTAGCCAAATCTTGTTAAGATCTGAAATCATTCATTTAATCTAAATGAAGGAAAAAGTGTCATAGGCTTGTAAGAAAAGAGACAAGAAATTAATTTTCTGCGTTTTTTGTTGCTTCTTGTTTGACATCTGATGACAGGCATTTCTGGAGTCAATCTTAGGAACATATGTACAAAGCTGTTTAAGGGGAAATTCTGCCTTATCATCTGTGATAATTTATACTCCCAAGGCTGCTTATCTTTTGCTGACTGGTGGGACCCCTGTGTGCAAGCTGAGCTTCTGTAATTAACCCTCTTCCAGAAGACTGATACATTTGGTACCTCCTTTGGTACTCTTGATGGGAAAAACCCAGATCAATCAGTCATCACTCCCCTTTCCCAGCACGTCATGAGGGAATCTGCACAAGTCTTCAAATTTCCCTGCCCAAAGAAAGTGAAAACCTCACAAAGGTTTTGGCAGAGGAGATTTAAAAGAAAGAAAAACAGAGTCTTTCTGGGATTATGGTGATGTGAGGTCTCTCAGAAACAGTCAGCCCCCCGTCTATGCTACCCCAACAAGGTTGGTAGGACTTGTGGGGATGGTCACAAAGGAGTGATGTTGCTTTTAAGATATTACCCCACAAAAAACCCACGTAGTCTTGCTCTGGCAGTTGCTCTCTATTTACTAACCCTCAGTGGAGTCCTCCTTGCATGAACCTGTCCAGACCTCACAGTGTGACCACCATGCATTAGATGTGTTTAATGCTGAGAGATGTAATGGGACATGTGGAATTAGACACTCCCCAGACCCTTCCAGGCTCTGTGGCTGATTCGTCTTCTCCATCTGCTCATGAGCCGTTGTACAATCCCTCCCAGTTGCACCTTCCCAGGGCAGGAAGCATCAGGTGAGGGTTACATGCTTACAGCTCCTCATTTGGCTTTTACTATCCAGAAACTGAAGGACAAGAGGTGATGAACCAAAGCTGTTGCGGTCAGTAAAATTGCTTTTTAAAAAATTAAGAAGAGATTGTCATATGGGTCTTGTGAAAAATGAGCGCTGCCACAAAGTTTGGCAAAGCTTTCACTGGAACAGTGAAACATAGAATCATAGACTGGTTTGGGTTGGAAGGGACCTTTCTTGGTCATCTAGTGCAACCTGCCTGCAGTGAGCAGGGACATCTGCAACTAGAGCAGGTTGCTCAGAACTGCATTCAACCTCACCTGGAATGTTTCCAGGGATGGGGCATTGACCACCTCTCTGGGAAACCTGGGACACTGTCTCACCACCCTCAGTGTAAAAACATTTCTTCCTTCTATCGTGTCCAGATCTCCTCTCTTTAGCTTAAAACTATCACCCCTTGTCCTGTTGCAACAGGCCCTGATAAAAAGTCTGTCCCCAGCTTTCCTGTAGGCCACTTTAAGTACTGAAAGGCTGCAATAAGGTCTCCCCAGAGCCTTCTCTTCTTTATCCAGGCTAAACAATCCCAAATGAAGGGCAAAATAAGGAAAGATGAAACGATCTTATTTTTTTAAAGTTGAGTTGCTTGGTGACATCTGCAGTAGGTTGAATTTTTTTTTTTTTTTACATATATATAGTCCATGTTTTGTTTACCTTTGTGTCATTCTAGTGAGAATTTAGGCTCTATTTTAGTGGCATATAAAGAATTTCCTGTTTGTTCCTATTTTAAGGAACTTGATGAGTATTTCCATATAAAGAAAGCAATCTGAAAGAGAGAGTTTATCTCAGGAAGGGAAGCAGTTTCCATTTTCCAGGATGCCCTGAGATGATGCCATACACTCAGCCACAAGAGATGTTGGCTCGTGGAAGCCCCAGTGGCCAGCTATGGAGGCAGACCAAGGGATGCTCTTTCTGCTCTTCTGCTGAACATAAAAAGTCAAACCTTATCCCTGCTGAGTGGCTTTAATGCAGTATCATCAATCCATATGGCAAGCAATTAGCATGGTGTCATTGTGAGATGTCACTTTGACAGGGTCATTTATGAAAGTCTAAATCTGGGGAGAAGAAAGCAGCAGAGCTGTCAAGCCACCCCAGTTCCTGTTTGTTCCACAGCAAGAGCTGGGGTTACGGTTTGAACAGTGAATTAACTAATATATTACAGAGGCAGAAAGCACTGGAAAAATGAGGGAGGAAGAGGTTTCCCTCCCACCTCAAGAACATCTGACATGAGGCTTCTGGGCAAGGCAAAAGATAGGCTGAAGTCACCTTTGCCAAGGAGGGCTTTAAAAAATTGAGGAGAGCTTGTAGGAAGGCTCAGTAAGAGAAAAGAAGATCTGGAGAAATGCTCGTCCCCTGCCTCAGGGAGTTACTGGTCCATGCAGTCAATAAGTCAAACCAAGTTCAGCAGCTAATGCTTGATCTCTCCCAAAAGCAACTCCTTGTTCTTGCCTACGTGTCGGCTTATGATAATGATTTCAGTTTGTTTTTACATGGCATAATTACTTAGCTCTGCAAAAACATGTCCAAAACAACCGCAAAAGTGCTGGAGTTAAGGCCTTTCTGGAGCGGGGGTTTCTACATGAGCTCGATAATCCCTGAATCCCGAGAGATGCACTCTAGTTTTTGAGGATTGCTCTGCTTTTGGCCCTGGGTTAAGGATAACGCCTGACTCCATCCCTGCTCCTGGCCTCTCAGTCAGCATAGCTGCTGTGTTTCACCTCGCCGAGACCAGACGCAGTGGTGGGGGTGAGTCTAAAAGCCAGAGTTAAGCTTGGGCTCAGGCTGAAGTTCAAAGGTCTCTTTCTTTGTTTGGTGTATGCTGTGTTAATTTGTCAAGTTTTATCTATTTCTGCTACCTCGGCAGCTGCAGCGGGTGTAAAATACTCCCGGCCCTGGCCCAGCCTTGGGCTGGAAAAGCAACAAAAGCGGAGACCCGCAGCCTTTTTTATGTAAATGTTTGTTCAGGGTGTAATTGTCTCACAAACCCAACTGAAGGCACTTAAATTGGTTTAAAGGTTTGCAGTTACATGCCTTTGACAGCTCCTGCCATACCCAGCTTGTTCTGGTATTCGTGGGCTTGTCACATGGATTTTTACTGTCCAACAGAGCCACTTTTTTTTTTTTTTAAATAGCTTAACATCAGTTAATAGGCACTTAAGATGAAGTAATTTCCTTTTTATTTTCTTACTTGGTCTCTGCTGATCAATGTGGGATGAGATCACTTGAATTTTATTTGGGAGGTCAAAGGAAAAATTGGCAGCATCTACCTAGGGGCTTTTTTTTTCCCCCCTTCTCATTGGAACAGGGCGGGATTTCTGCAGAGCAATTAATATTCATTTGCTAAGTTGTTTTGCAGCATGTTTACGAGAAATGCAAATACCCCAGGGCTCAAGTTGCACCAGGGGAGGTTTAGGTCAGACACAAGGAAAACTGTCTTCCCTGAAAGGGTTGTCCAGCTCTGGTCCAGGCTCCCCAGGGCAGTGGTGGAGTCCCCATCCCTGGAGGGATTGAAAGGTTGTGTAGATGTGGTGCTGAGGGACATGGTTTAGTGGTGACCTGGCAGTGCTGGGTTAACTGTTGGACTCAATGATCTTGAAGGTCTCTTCCAACCAAAACGATTCTATGATTCTTTGACTATGGTGGTTTTGTTGTCTACCCTTCATCTAACTTTAGCCCCTGGTTCTGCATGTTTTATGTATGCATTGACGTCTCAGCTCATGCTAAGGCAATGGAAATATTGTCTGCCTGAAGCTGAATGAATCTGCAAACCTCTCCAAGGTGGAGGTGCTAAGATAGAAGAGATCTTAAGCTTTCTGAAATTGCTGTTTTATCACATCCTAAATATAGAGGCTCTTTAGACTTTTCAAGGTGTCATGCAAGGGAATTTCAGTTGGAGTCAAGGAGCTTGAAAATACCACCATCCTGGCAGATAAAGTGGGTCTCTGATGTTAGCCTTCCACTAAGATAACCCAAGGAAGCTGACGCCTCCAGGGCTGTATTGTTTCCCATTAAACCGTCTGCTGTCAGAGGGAAGGCAACAGCAGGGGTGTTGATTTATGAAGTGGTGTCTGAGTTCCCAACCAGAAGCAGCAGAGACCTTTCTGCATTTGAAATACATGGCTTGGAGGCATGCGGTCTGCTTGGAGCCTCTACATCTGTTGGGTTTCTTGAGTCTGGTGAAAGTCACCCGCAGATCCGGGGACATCAAATGGGTTTCTCTTGTCTCTCCCCAGCTGCCTGGTTTTTGTGTGACTTGTAGGTACAAAGTGGCAACAAGACCTGTCTCCCTCTGTGTGTGGAGTTGGCCAATACATCCTGTAAGGATTAAGGAAGAACAGGCAAATGCGCGTACACTTTCCCCAGAAAATGGAGCTAAAAATGAAACTATTCCTTCCCAACAGACTAATGGACTTCAAAGAACAAACCTGACTGAGGGCTTGGGCTGTGGAAAATACCAGCAAAGGATGGTGAGAAGGAACAAATTTAGCAGGATGAAACAAGCCAACCTGAAGACCCTCTCCCACATCTCAAATATAGTCCTTTGAGGGCATTCACTGGGAAAGTCTCTGCTTAATTAAACCCTAATTGCTGCTCTGAGTGCAGTTCTCATGCCTCTTGAAGATGTCTTGAGACTGGCTAGTGGAAAACTGCTCTAAAACATGTTTTTTTAAGATACTGGCCAAGCCAAAGGAAATATGCCAGGGAGTCATGGGTATGATTGGAGCCTATCAAGATGCAGGGATGAGGAAACTCCTGTCTTGTTTCCTCAAGTGGGAAGAATTAACTGCATGTGAACATGAATATTGTGAGTCCTGGAAATAGTCATGGGGACAGCAGCAGCAAACACAGATATAATTTAACCCTTCTCTTTTTATCCTTCATACTTCAGAGCAAAGGAACTTCTGCTGAAGGGGTCATTGAGTCAGGGGCAGAATAGTAGGGTGGTTTAGGAATGACCTTCTGTAATATTAAAAAAAAAATTGTTTGAAAATTAAATATTAGTAGAACATGATGCAGAAAATAGGTTTTAATGCAGTTTTAAACTTGATAGAAATGACTCATCCAGGGGACCTGGAAGAAACTATAGCTAATAATTAAGTAAGAATTATGGTGGATAACTGCTTTAGTAAATTAGAGTGTTCAAGGGGAACATACAGGTGGTGGTCCAAAGTGTCTTTAGCCAGTGGTTAACTGTCTAGCTTGTGCAGACAAGAGATTTCAAGGGGAGGAATGTCCAGGGATGCTCAAGGATTGAGACAAGAGGAACCCACTTGGACACATTCCTGGGCAATCTGCTCAGGGTGACCCTGCTTTAGCAGTGAGGTTGGACAAGATGATTTCCCTTCTAGCCCCTACCACGCTGAGATTCTGTCATCCCACCACAATTGCCCAAAGCACCATGCGATCCCAGGCAGGGCTGAGGAAACCTCATCTGCCACCTGCAAGGCAGTGTCTCAGGCTCCAGAGTGGGTGCATTAATAAGATCACCCTTGCTCAAGGTTACTGTGCGAGTTGATTGCTTCTGATTAGGGATTTGTATTCAGTTGTGACATCCTGCAATTTTTATTACCTTTGTGGTAATAATTGCAAATAATAAAATGACAAACTATTGTAATTAAACTTTAATTAATTACAAACCCATTACTTTTAAGTTTATTCATGGTAGGGACAATGATGCTGAAAACAATTAATTAAAGCACTTGATATGTAAATTATGAAGTAAAGTGTTAATGTCAGGCAGCTCATGTACTCACTTTCTGCATAGCAGTAGCAAATTTGTGTAAGGAAGGGCAGCTCCCCTGGATGACTTTAACTGCTTACTTTAGGGAGCAGAGAAATACCGGATACTCTCAAGCTGAAATTATTCCCAAAGTCAGGTTCTGCATCCTCTAAAGCAAAAATGCTGAGCAAGCAAAACAGAGAGATCCCAGCGTGTGCTTGCTACTGTGCATGGCTGATCGCTTTAACAGCCACAAGGAGACGTGGCAGTCCTGGAGAGAGGTGAGAGGAGGGCAGTCCTCTTCTCCCAGCCCACGAGTTTTACTGCTGATGGGCAACCCTACATATGCAGTGCTTGGGGAGATAGTCAGCATCACTTTTGTAACACCAGGTAAGTAATGTGCCCTTGGCTTCAGCTATAAACACCTCTCCGCCTGCCCCCAAAGCACTGACTTCCTATCTTACCGACTTGGTGCTTCTCGGGCATCACAGTAGACCTCTTATCCCGGCTCTCTAAACTGAAATAATCTCATTTGCAATGGTCTATTTGTCTTCAGCTTTTGCTGACTTGGTTCAGTGTAACAAGCTGAGCTGGACTCTGCATCCCCCAGATAGCTGCAGCATAGATCATTGCCTGTCACTGCAGTAAAAAATGGTCTGTGTTGGGTACAGGATGCAAATCGCGCATCTGTATCATGCCAGTCATGCTCAGAAAGCCTTGTCCTTGGCCTTAGGGGACCATCTTTCAGGTCAAGGGAGGTGCTTCTGCCCCTCTTCTCCAGTCTGGTGAGAGTCCCCTGTCAATGCTGGGTCCAGCTCTGGAGTCCTCAGCACAGGAGAGACAGGGACCTGTTGGAGCAGGGCCAGAGGAAGCCACAGCAATGACTCAAGATCTGGAACCCCGCTGCTGTGAGGCCAGGCTGAGAGAGTTGGGGTTGTTCTGCCTGGAGGAGGGAAGGATCTGGGGACACCTTGTGGGTTTTCAGTACTTAAAGGGGCTTGTCAGAAAGATGGGCACAGATGCTCTGTCAGGGAGTGTAGTGATAGGACAGGGGGTGATGGATTTGAACTAAGAGATGGGAGATTTAGACTAGAGAGAAGGCAAAAATTCTTTACTGTGAGGGTGGTGAGATACTGGCCCAGGTTGCCCAGAGAGGTAGCTGATGCCCCATCCCTGGCAAAATTGCAGGTGAGGTTGGCAGGGCTCTGAGCAGATGTTCCTGTTGTAATTGCAGGTGTCCCTGCTCACTGCAGGGGGGTTGGACTAGATTAGCTTTAAAGGTCCCTTCCAACCCCAAACTTTCTATGATTCTATGATCTTCTGCAACAAAGGTGCCCAGTGCAACCTCTTCATGTCAGCTCTGTGTCCCTGGGTGATAGGGACAAGCAATTGCTGCTGGGTCAGGCCACATGCTGCAATCAAATGACACATGGGTATTTTATCTGCCTTCTCTGCTCCATGGGAATAGACTGCAATGTTAACATGGAAAAAAAATAATTGAGACATACCCAGAAAAATGCCCAGTGATGGTCAACCTTGGAAGTCACAGGCTGCACGATACAACATGCATCAGAAGGATGTGTCTGTGCTGAAAGCACCCTTCCCTGGCAGTGCTTTTTTCCCACCATCTCTCTCAGTTAGCAGCTTTGACCACCTTCTTTCAACAGCCTGGGCATACTGGGCTGGTGGAGCTCAGCACGAAGCGTTTTTTAAAATTTTTTTTTCTTCTCCTCTAATGCTATTTTCAGGTGGAGGCATCAGTGCCATTTTGGGAAGCGTGAAATATTTGCCTACTGTTAAAGGGAGCCGGCATTTTATTGTGGCACCCTCTGGGCTCCCAGTTGTCTGCAGCCCATGTGTAATTCTATCTCACTTTGGTGAGCTAGTTGAAAGAAGAAGCTTTTCTGTCAAGGGGGGGAAGGCATGAATAAAGGGGAGACGTGATCAGACAGAAAGGCACCTCCAGCTTGGACAAGGAGAGCCTAAAGCAGGGAGGCACACCCAAGGTTAATAACACGTTGCTCTACCAGCTTCTATCTAATCTTGGAAAATGTCCTCTGCTGCAAAGAAAAATGGGAAAGTGATTATGTGACTTGAAATAAGGTCTTGCTCTACTGTCTAGACAGCTTTAAAAAACATCAAGCTAGGGTGTTCCTATTTATGAAAAATGCAGCTGTACTTCTGCCTTCCTAGAGCAAGAAAAGCAAGTGGTGCACTTGAGGTCATTTGGCTCCAATGCGCTCACTGAGCCTGTCCATGGGAATTTATTCCTCTCCCTTTCTTTCTTTATTTGTTTTATTCCTCACACTGCATGGCTTGTGCTTCCAAGTGGCCATCTCCAGCCCTATTGGCCACTGGGCTCTGTCCTCCTGGGGACCAAGGGAAGCTGCCTGCACCCGGGCTTTTTTGCCACTGTAATATTACAATAGGGATGACTGCCAAGAGAAAAATCATAGACAACCTCCAGGTCCTTAATAGAGTCTCTTATAGACTCTTTCTTAAACTGGAAGAACTTAATTTGCCCTAAATTCAACCTTGGTAATTCAGTTCTTTTTATTTTTCTTGGATTTGACCTTTTTTTTTTTTTCTGGTGGGATCTAGGCAGGTGGAATCTCATGTCTGAATTGTCTAGGCAGGATTTTCAGCAGTGACCAGCACCATCAGGAGCCCCACTGCTCAGCATCCTCTGCTCACAGGACCCAGCACCACATTGCTGCTGCGGTTCAGTCCTGGATGGTCTGAAAACTGAAAAAAATATCTATTGATCATGAGGTTATGCCCTACAAAAGGGAGAAATGGGTCAGCAGATATGCTAATCCCATCTTGATCTAAAGTCTTCGGGACAGGTGGCAACCTTCATTTAATGGAACAATGAGATCATTAGGAATTCGTAATGAACTGTACCGCAGCCATGAAAGTAGGTCACCCTTACCCCAGGAACATTTCAAAATGAGTCTGTCCCCATTCATGTGCAGCAGCAGAGATGGCCGGGGGCAGATTGACAGGTCTATCTTGGGATTTGCTAACCAGACAATTTTAGGAATAAAAAGGGGAAAACGTTATGGATGTAAAATGAGTTATATTATCCCAAGTAATACGATGACTTTAAAAATGGGATGATGATGATGATTCAGTTTTAGGTATCAAGTCTTGCTGGCCACAGGCTGTAGCCCTACTGCCCTGGATGAGCTAGGAACGTGGTGACTTTGGGAAGAACAAGTCCCAGGCCACGGATGGTAATCATCCAGGAGGAAAAGGGAAGAGATCTTTCCCCAGTCCCCAAAGGAAGCTCTGGACTGAGCTTCCTGGGGCATCTCACAGGTAACATCTGAGAGCCTCCCAACAGGTCTCTCCTCACTGCAGCACTCTACAGCAAGAGATGGTACCTTCATTGATGGGCTTGGGCCTATCAGATGCTTTCTCTGATGCCTTAAGGGATGAAGCTTGGGTGCTTCTGGGGTTGATGTGGTACTGCTCCTCTGTACGGACACCTCTGTAACTAGCCCAGACCCACAGAAAAAAAAAAGAAATCACTCCATGGCCCTTCTGTTATGCTGTCTAGTCAACTCCTAGTGCAGAGTTGGCTGATAACTGGCAGAGTTAGAGATGATGAAGGTCTCCTGTGCCCAGGACACCCAGAACAGCCCTTCAGTCCTGCCCAAAGTCTAAAGACTTGCAAGTCAAAAAGGCTACATGTCAATAAATCATCTGTGAACTTTTACCTTCTCCCATTGATCCCTGTGGATTAAAACCAAGTGCTTGTGATAGGGCTACAGATCAGAGAAGTTTCTTTTCTTCCCTCCACCTCCTTTTGCCCCCAGATGCTGACATTCCTACAGTCCTATGTAACTTCATTACCCACCAAGTGAGCAGTCTGCTGCCCTGCAGGAGAACTGGCAGACTGGGCTATGGGGAGGAGGGAGGTTTGTTCAGCTAGCAAAAGCCCCAGGGCTGAAGATAGAAAAAGTTACAAAAATATTTTGCTAAAAATGCAATAAGCAGTAGCGAGGTTTGGATGGCTATTTCATTTTAATTTTTTTTTTTCTTAAAGAGGTATTCAAAGCAAGCATTTTATAAATATTTATTCACAATAAACTGTGCTAAAATAACACTTGGGGGCTGATTCAAACTCCTTCAGGAAATTGAGGTGGTGCATGGTCACCATGTGGACCTCATATGTTGCTACCAAGGATCCTTATGTTTCACTGTGCTTCCAGGAACTGGGTTGAGCCATTGTTTGTATTAACACCACCATGGTTGTGTGATGCCAGGTGATGGTGGGTGCTTGACTAACCAGCCTCTCCATGCTCTGCCCAATGTATCTCAGGCACCTGGTAGGCTGCTCAACCCGACCTGCCCAATTCTTTCCAGTTTTCACCAGTTCTTTCCAGCATCAACCCTTAGGTAGAGGTCTGTGCAACATGCTGGGACACCCTGAAAACACAGCAAAACTCCCTCTTTTCCATGCACACCAGCCCCAGAGAAGAGCCAGGAGAGGAGGTGGCAAACGCCTGTGTTAGTTAAGCATTGCTTTCGTGGAATTGGCTAACAAGCCTCACACTCCCCCTAATTAAGGAAAGAGCAGCCCATTTCCCTTCTGATTGTTTTTTCAGATTCACTGTTTCTGCTCCAGCTTGTCTGCACCTGAAATGTTAGTCCTATAAGTTTCACAGGAAGCCCCATGGTCTTGACTGACAACCTCACAAGAGGCTGTTTAAAACCCAGCTCATACCACTGAAGACTGTCATCACTTTCCATCAGTACATCAAGAGACTGCACATGCCATGTGAGAGAAGGTCTCCTTTCATCCTTCTTCACAGGGAAATGCTCCATGAACCCTCCCTCCTCTCTACAGCTGGAGGTGGTTGTCCTCGTCCTCTCCCAGGCACAGGTGGCTGTAGTCTTCACCAGCGCAAACGGAGGAGAGGGTTTCTTCGTCTCCCAGTTTTTCTGTTTTCACTTATATTTTCCATGTCTCTCCTTTTCCATCCACAGCTCCAGGCTTTCTTTCTGTACATGCTTCAGCCTTGTCTGAGTTGCTTCATGAGGACTTTCTGCTCATGGCCTGCCAAACAGAGTTCATTTGCTGGAGGAATGGGAAAGAAACTAGAAAACACTTCAGGTCATCTCTTCCTCTACAACCTCCCTGCAACAAACAGCTCTCAAAGATGACCTCACAGATGGACCACAAAGATCTGGGGCTTGCTGAGGGGGAGCACTTCTTTAGAAGGTAAGCAGAGGGGCTGAACCAATCCATTGGCAGCATACCCAGCCAGACTGCCCAGTCTCAAGCAAGCTGGTGTTGGGGGGAAAAAGGGCACTGACTGGTGAAATGTTCTGGAGGAACATGTGGGGGTGAAAAGGAAAACAATCTTAAAATGTGTTAAAAGAGGGGGATGCAATTCCCCTCACTAGAACAGGCTGATTTCTTTGTATTACTTGGGAAGGGGCAGCCTGAAGAAGTACCTAGTCCAGCCATGGTTCCTCTGTGGCTCAGTTACTTATAGAAAAAAAAGTCTTTCTTTTGGGGAAGACTAGAGAAGAGTGAGTGTGTGCATCCCTGGCTGTGACCAAGGCAGGAAGACTGACCTGTGATTATGTCAGCCCCTTGGCCCCAGTCCTTCTTCTCTGCTTTTTCAGTTTTGAGGACTTAACATAAAATGCAATATCCATCTTGCTACATAATGCAAACATTACCCCGTGCCAGGCAGCTGATAAGAAATCACCTCTTGCTTCTAATGAGGAAACTTGATGTAATCTTAAAGAGTGCAAGAGAAAGGAAAACATTTTGGAGAGCCTGCAATGGAACATTTCTGATACTGGATTAGGCACAAAGCAAGTGCAGCTCATGTCAGTAAATATTTCTATCTTCCTGTTAAAAAAAAAAAAAAGTGTAACAACTGTAAAAATTAAAGCAAAAGATAAGAACTTGCAGTAAACATACAATAGCTCAAAGAGCAATTTGGTCTTGAAGAAAATTTTCATCCACTTTGACAGCAAAGCAAGAGTAAGGTTTGGGGTTTTTTTCCTTCATGATTTAGCTTTAAATATCCTGAGAGCTGAGAAGCAGCCAGCCCTTGGTAGTGTTTCTCCTAGTCCAAGGAGAGCTGGTGATATTGCAGTGGTTCTTTGAGGTCAAACCAGAAGTGTAGGTCCTGATGTTTGATGGACTTCCACCGGATGCTAGTTGTGCTTCAAGTCAACCCTTGTATTGTTGGGTTCTTTCCCACTTTTCTCAACAGACTGTGTGTCACACTGGGTTGACAGCATTTCTGGGTTGACAGCATTTCTGGGTTGACAGCATTGCTGGATTATTTAGAGATCTCCTCTTGAAGTTCTGATGTGTAAATGGAGATTTTTATGGAAAGGAGAAGATGATAAAGCCAGCTCCTGCACTAGAGTACCGAGGTTTCAATGGGATCTCTCCAAGGTCTACCTGGAGGGACCAGGTCCAACCATTGACCACCTCTAAGAATCATAGAATGGTTTGGGTTGGAAGAGACATTTTAAAGGTCATCTAGTTCCAACCATGAGGTTGGATGTGGTCATGAGGGCTGAGACCCTCACTGGTGCCTCTTAAACACATGAAGAGTTTATGACTAAAAGAAGTAGAATGATGACCATGTGCTATTAGCTTTGAAATTATTCAAAAAGGAAAAAAAAATGGAGGATATTTTTAGAGTTATAATAAATATGCAGCGTTGATTCCTTGTGCCTTCTGCTGAAGTCTTTGGAAGCATCTGATTTTTGTCCTATCCTGGTATCGTAGTCTCATGGTAATAAATCTGGCGCCTCCAGAGTGACAAACAGATCACAGTGACCTTGTTGGTGGATCAAAAGGTCTGAATTCGAATCACACCCTGCTAGAAACCTCCTGTGTTGGTCCTCAGAAGAAATCCCTTCCCTTCCTCTTGCTTTCTTTGCCTGGACAACCAAATTATTGTTGCTTCATTTTCAGCAAGTGTCCCTGAGACACATAGAGGATGGTTGTTCCACAGACTTCCACTCATGGTGGTTGGAAAGATGAGTAAAAAACTGCATTTGTACAAAACTTGAGTAAGACGGAAAGAGTTTTCCACGTGGAGTGCTAAAGCTACTTCCAAGCCACACATACAGGATGGTAACTCTACTTACTTATCTCATGTGAAATTGGCAGGTTCTCAGTGTTGTTGCTGAAGCAGGTTTCCTCTTTGTGTGCAGACAGAGACTTGGAGCGATGCTATCTCACCTTCTTTTGCATTCTGGCAGTCCTCCTGCTACCTCAGCCCCTTTCTGAAGATAAAAATTGGCAGCAGACTTCCAACAGCTGTTATGCTGGCATGGTAGGAGTGGAGCTTTGGGGCTGTGTTTTCTCATTTCTGTGTGGTTGCCTCAAACTTTAACTCCCTGCAATCACTTGGACTCTCTCCTCTGACTTGAGAGGGTGTTGTATTCTGCCCATTTTCCTTCATTTAAATAGTATCCTATCATTCGTCTCAGTCACTTATTCTAATGTTAATCATAAGTAAAACCCCCTCTTGATGGGGAGAACTATAGAAGGTGTTGGCAGAGCTGGAGTTACCACTGGAGAGATGGATGTATTGAACCACCTGGGTAGGTGGCCAAGACAAACTGGAAATTCCTTGGTTTCTTTGAAGGAAAGGAGAAAGACAAAAAAATCTTTTAATTAAATCACTCAAAACTTTCTGCTCAACCTAAAGTAAACCGTTTTCCTTTGGTGTTAGGGTAAGCTAGTTCTCTTGAGTTTTATTTTAATAACATGCCAATTTGGAAAGGAAAAAAGAAAGAGGCTTTTGAAAAAATAACCAACAGTGTTTCCACTTCCCCAAGAATGTCCTCTCCTTTGTAACAAACAACAGGTTGACAATTTCAGCTCAAAGGTATAAATAGATTCCATCTCCAAAGCAGACTTTTCCAGCAAAGTTACCATTTTCTGAAAACAGCTTGTTTTATGCCTTATTTTTTACATATGCTGTACATTTTGGGATCCAGCTTCTGCAATAGTCTCTAAATTTCATCAGATATCAAGAAGCATATTATAGATTCTGGCAGTAGAGCCTGGTTATATTTCTGCACAGATAGCAGTGAGATTTAATATCAATTCATAATTTATAGGACATATCTGTCGGATAGGACACTTTGTGGTTCTGTTCAACACTTTTGATGTCAGTGGGAATTTGTCCTCCATGGGCGTTCTGGATGAAAACCTTAAAAAAATGCATAAAAAAAAAAGAAGTATTTTTAAATGTTTACATCTGGGGATATGTAGTCAAATCTAGCTTAGATGTGTGTTTTATTAACCAGATGGTAATATCTTATTTACATTTCCCTTATAAAACCATCTGTGCTTCAAGTGGGGAGATGTCTCTTGCTCCGGTTGGGAGTTTGGCTGCAGGGGGTGTAGCGTCGCTTTTACTAGCATCCAATTTTCCCCTCTCTCATTAGAGCTGAATGTGTAATGCTAGTTTTATTTAACCTTGTTTTAATTAGAGGATTACAAAACTGCAGTTGGCTTTTTCTGCATCAGTTAACTGGCACTCCGGATTTTTATTTTTTTTTCCTTTAAACAAAACTAAAATTTCTTGCCTTGTTTTCCCTCAATATTGAACTTGCAGCATGCCTCCTCTGTTTTCATCCCATGCTTCCTGCCTCTAGCCTTCTCCACCACTAAAGAATTCCTCTTCCTCCTTGGTGTGAAATCCTGGCTCTGTGGAAAGCCTTGACATCAGCTTCAACGAGGTCAGGATTTCTCCCTGGGTGTTTATTTTCTTTAAGAGCTCATAGCCTGTTACTCTGTCCAACCTTGCCTTGAGCCAAGTTCAACACCTCCATCTCCACCATCTCTGTTGCTCCTCTATATACCCCCTCCAAATTATAGTGTTGGGTGCCCAGAAGGGACTGGGCTATTTCAGACATTGTCTAACCCATAACCTCCCAGAAATACTTTTTTTTTTTTTTTTTTTTTTTGTGATCAACTTGACTAGATTCTTCTTTTTCTCTCTTTTTTTTTTTTTTTTTTTTTTTCTTTTTTTTCTGGTCTATTATGTTCCATTTTCATGTCATTAATAAAGAAGCGAAATAAATATCAGACCTAACAGTGACCTCCTGATGGAATCCACCAGCTCTGCCAACAGCATGCTCCACTGGTTGCCTTTTTGCTGTTTTCTCCCATCTACCTCTTAGCCTTCACGGCCTGTTCCCATCCAAACCAATTTGAATTAATCTTGTGTGATGTGAAGAGACACCATACTGAAGGCTTCATCATGGTAAAAATCAGATACATGTGGGAACCAGATGTTGTCTTCTATGAAAATTTTCATAATTTGAAAAGGAATTTGAAGGAAAATATCTTTCCCTCCCGTGTCCAAATGACTATGAAAATTGCCCGAGAAGTGATTTTTCTTTTCAGTGAGGGGAAAAAAAGAAAAAAATACACTGATTAAAAATTGTCTGAATTACATTTTTTTCATGTTAATTTGAATTATGTAAGCATATGCAAAAGCAAATGCAGAAGACAAAATATTTAGATAAAATCAAACCTATAAACTCCAACAGAACCAAGCAGTGCTGACACAATGCTGTCAAAAAAAGAAGGTAGCTCCACAGAATATAGTTTTCCCAATAGAACACTTTCTGATGAGAATAGTACTGACTAACATCGATAGCCTATGACACGTAATTTCTTCACCCAACCCAATGAGTAACTCATTTCCTGGAAAAAAAGAGGCTTGTAGAGTTGTGTAGTGTTTTCTCATCTTAAGGATTCTGTTCTTTTCAAATTTGCTACAGAAAATACAGAGTCATAGAATGGTTTGGGTTGGAAGGGGCCTTAAAAATCATTTAGTTCCAACCCCCCTGCCAAGAGACACCTTCCACTAGACCAGGTTGCTCAGAGCCCAGTCCAACCTGGTCTTGAACACATCCATATCTCCCCTGGGCAACCTATTCCAGTGTCTCACCACCCTCACAGTGAAGAACTTCTTCCTAATTTCTAATCCAAACCTCCCCTCTTCCAGTTTGAATCCATTACCCCTCATCACTACAAACCCTTGCAAAAAGTCCCTCCCCAGGTTTCCTGTAGGTCCCCATCAAATACTAGAAGACCACAATAAGGTCTCCCTGGAGTCTTCTCTTCTCCGGGATGAACAACCCCAACTCTCTCAGCCTGGACTCATAGCAGAGGTATTCCCCTGATCATATTTGGGGCCCTCCTCTGGACTCTGGATATGATTAACTTCAGAAAGGAGGGAGCACAAACCAGGATGAATGCTGTCCAATATTCAGGATGGAACATGCTTTCTTGGGGCTTTCCCATCTCACAGGCTTTATTTGTATTTTAGGATAATTCGAGATTCATCATGGTTTGCTGGAAGAGTTTTGTGCTGGGAACCTCAGTCAGGGTCAGAGCAGCACATTTGGTTTGGCAAGTGTGGTGTGAGCATAACTGGATGAGCGGCTGACCACTGCCTTTGCTCTGTGTGTGGAAGGTCCTGCTCATTTACCTTGGGTGATGGCCAGCAGTTCCTGATAGACTCATGTTACAGGGTTGTGTTTGAACTCATCTCTGTCATCCCAGGTATCCAGATGTGTGATAGACACACACGTGCACCACACTACAGATACTATATATTGACTGCAGCTGAGGCAAATATTATTTCTATAGCACGATGATGATGAAATCTCTGGAGGATTTGGAAGAGAGATAGAGGAGACTGAGTTTGTCATGGTCTGCCCTTAGGCTCCCTTTCTTTTTTTTTTTTTTTTTTTTTTTCTTCCTGAAAAGAGGAGAAAATCCTGCCTGCTAACAAAGACAATTTGAACTCTCACTCAGACCTTGGTCAGGAGAACAGAGCACATTGTTTGTGATGGCATTTTCCACCAGAACGGCTTAGGGGCCAAGTTAAGGCTAAGGAGGAAATTCAGTCTCTCCAAAGATGAAAGCTCTGCATGCTTTCTTCCCTTGCCTCCGCCCGTTCCCATGCATGCCTTGCTCTGTTTGCTGCAGCCACATCATCTGTAGAGAAGGAGGCTCAGGAGAGACCTGCTCACTGTACAACTCTCTGAAAAGAGGTTGGAGCCAGGTGGGATTGGTTTCTTCTCCCAAGGAACCAGCAACAAGATAAGAGGAAACGGCTTCAAGGTGTGCCAGGGGAGGTTTAGGTTGGACTTGAGGGAAAACTTCTTCACTGAAGAAGTCATCAGGTGATAGAGCAACTGTTATGGTTTAAGCCTGATTACAGGCTAAATGTAGACATCCCTTCAGCACAGCACGGTACACAGACAGCTCAAGCTCTGGGATAGAGGAAGGAAAGCAGGCAGGGATGCTGTTTCCAGCAGCTGGCTTAAGACTTAATTCTCCAGTGCTTGAAGCCTGCATAGCCCTGTATCAGCTTGAGTCAGTGGCCTGTGTGTCATCTGAATTACCCATCTCCCCATCCTGCAACCTCTGGAAAGCACCCCAGCGTTATCCCTTCGGGAGGATGTGGGACCACAGGCAGCCCAGGCGCTTACAGGAGAGGCGAGTAGCTACTTGCACTCTGAAGCTCCTTCTTGAATCCTACCCAGCTGCTAATCACCCCAGCTCCAAACTGGGATAACATTTCCCTTTGCTCCCCTTTGTTGAGTTTACAACCGCTCAGATGCAGTTTGTGCAAAGCCTGACACTGGGTTCCTGAAGGTGGAAAACAGGAAAATACAGGCTAACGTAATTGGTAAAAACTCTTCCATAAAGTAGAAGTTGAGGCTTTCAGCTCATGTTTTATCAACTCTAAGGACATTTGGTTTCTCTGCTAAAGATTCATACACTAGCAGGAGATCCATGATAATATCAAAATCCTATTTATTATGGCAAAAAAAGAACATGTGGACAGGATGATGTAGCGTAGACAGTGAGGAATTGATACCCACTACAACGAAGATGTGCTGGCCGGCTCCCTTCCACTCCCCTTCCATCGTGTAAACATAATAAATGACATGTGACATCCCCCACCAGGTTTTTAAATAGGGCTTTCTGAAAAAGAGGAGGTTTCCTGTGCAGGAAAAGGCAGACAGGGTGGAAGGGTGGGTGTTCTGTGGTTCTTCTAGACAGATGTGCTCTTCTTTTCTTTCCAGTGCATCCCTCCTTTGTTAACTTACCCAAGGTGAGTGATACTGCATCTTTTCAAGAAAAAAAAAAAAAAAAAAAGGAAGAGTTAAAAAAAATGAAAAGAAGCCTTCTTAGGCTTCTCCTAGACATGTCTGCCAAGCAGGAGCAAGTCAAATTGCTGTGCTTTGGCTCCTTCCTCCTATTTATACCCATACTACTGGAGATGGGAGGTTTGGTGCCAAAGGTCAGGGCTGTAGAGCATCCTTGGTGATACCTTCTCTTTCTTCAACCTCCAATGCACAAGGGATGCTTTTCCCAGTGGTGACAGAATTGTGCTTTGGGGACGAAGCATTTCTTTGGAGGTTTCCCATCCAGCAAGGTGATGTGAGGAGCTGGCAAAGCTTCACACCCTGCATACTTGTGCAGGTGGGTGAGTGATGCTCTGTGCGACCCTCTCCCAGCCCTCAACCTCTCAGCCCCTCTCATTTGATGGATTGATGATGTCTTTTTTTTTTTTAACAGAAAATATTCTGGATTTTAATTCTTTTATTAAAAAGTTTGCGTGAGTTTTGAAAGAGCTTGAAAATCAGTTTCAAAACTGGGCTGGAAACCCCCTTTTTGGGCAGATCTGTTTCCCAGTTTGCGTACTATATATAATGTTCTGTACTATATATAGATAATGATCTGTACTTTGATTTTAACTTCTCAGGCAATTTGTGCTGCCAGGTTTCAGCATGAGCCTGAGCTGGAAAAGGAAGCAGCCAGCCACTTCTCATCAAAATGATTGCTGCTTGAAAATTTTTGCTACCATAATTTTCCACCTGTAAATGTTGTTTTTCCCTTTTAGGTCCCTTTCAGTTTCAAAGGGGTTGGTAGTAGAAACAGTGTCTCATCCTCAAAGTGAACATGTCAAGGGTCGGAGGGCTGAACAGTCCTTCCCTGAACTGTGATGGCATCCTAGCTAGCTAGGGAATAGCTCACAGGCAAAGTGTTTTTTCTCTGCATCCCTCAGAAAATCAAATGCAGCATAGCTGTCCTAAACACCACTGAGGGATAAGGCAGCAACAGTCAGAAATCAGCTATGGTGGGCAGGGTTCTGTGAGTCTGCTGTGACATCCCACCCTCAATAAAAAAGTGGAACCACCCCAGTGAGTTTCCCTCCAGCTCTGAGATCATCTGTTTTGCTGGCTTCCAAAGTTGACTTCAGTGCTCACACGTGCTGCTTCTTGGCCTTATTTATTACTAGTACGTGACATCCAAAATAAACAATGCCTGAGGGCCTTCTACCCGGGGACCTGGCATGGTGCTTCCAATGGGAGCTGTGCTTGTGCTGGGGGACTTTTACTCCCCAGGCTCCACAGAGGATGATAAATCACCTGGTGTGGGCAATGTCTTTCAGCTTAGCTCCAACCTGTTTAGTCTAATGGGCTAAGAGAGCTGAAACGAAAGCCTGGTTGGCAGCTATGGTTTAAACACTGTGACTGAAATGTCCCCCATCCTCCTCCACAAATAAATCACAGTTCAAAGGAGCTGGTGTGGCTGCAGCTGGGAGAGTTGACGCATTTCCAACCCATCCCTTGCCCCTCTTAAAACACCAAAGGGGAGAGGAGAAGCCATCAGAAGTGGGTGTCAGCCCTGGGTGGCTGTAACACAGGGCTTGCCTGGGTGCAGGGGGATGGAGGGAAGGCAGGAATAGGAAAACTGATGAGAATATGACTCTGGTTTGCTGCTCTTTAAGTCACAAATCTATCCTAAAGGGCAGCTTGATAGATTTTATTGCAGCTCTTCCTGCCCTACATAATCTCTGAGAAGTGCCACTTTCAGTTTGTGTATCTTTCCCTGACATGTATATTTAGCACTCATTAACCACTTACCTTGGGCTAGTAACTCAACTTTGTTCCAAAATCTAAATTTCCTCATTGCCATGAGTTCTAGGAGCCAAAGAGACCATTTCTGACAGATTCATTTTGACTTTGTCTGAAGGTTTGCTATAGCCTTTTAGTTTATTGGTACATTGTTTTCCAGGTTTTTTTTTAAAGACTAGTCCTTGCGAAACCAATCTGAGAATGATTCTTACCTATTTCAGGGAAAAACAAATTCAGAATATTGGTTGCTTTTTAGAAGGGAAAAAAAAATTGTTACATCTAGGTGCTTTATCCAAGCCGGTTGCAATTAACTTTGCTCTTTCTGTCCGAATTCTTTCCTGCACTGATTTCAAGGTGCTTTCATTGTTTTGTTCTAGATACAGTGGCCTGATAGTTTATTTTCCATCTATTTAACCTTTGTCAGCACATAAATTCCCACGACTGACAGCACCTGGACTGTGTAGTCCTTGCGCAGTTATCTTATTTTGTTGTTGTTTTAAGTACACTTAAGCATACGCTTCAACCTGAATTCAGTGCCATCTGAGCCTCCGTCTCAAATAAATGCAGGAAGGATTAGAGCTGTTCCTCAGGGGTCAGTATGTGTTCCTCAAGGGCCAGTATTGGGACTGGTGTTGTTTAACATCTTTGTCTTTGTTGTAGAGAGTGGGACTGAGTACACCCTCAGCAAGTTTGCTATCAACACTGAGCTGAGTGGGATGGGATCCATCCAGAGGAACCAGAACAAGCTTGAGAAGTGGGCCCACATGAACCTCATGAGGTTCTTCAGGGACAAGTGAAAGGTCCTGCACCTGGGTCAGGGCAACCCCCAGTATCAACACAGCCTGGGAGATGAAGGGATTGAGGGCAGTGCTGCAGAGAAGGACTTGGGGTTGCTGTTGGTGAAAAGCTGGACATGAGCTGGCACCGCGCACTCGCAGCCCAGAAGCCAATTGCATCCTGGGCTGTATACAAAGCAGCATGAGCAGCAGGTCAAGGGAGGGGATTCTTCCCCTTTGCTCTGGTGAGATCTCCTACAGTGCTGGGTCCAGCTCTGGAGTCCTCAGCACAGGAAAGACAGGGACCTCCAGAGGAGGCCACAACAATGATGGGAGGGCTGGAACATCTCTGCTGTGAAGCCAGGCTGAGAGAGTTGGGGTTGTTCAGCCTGAATGAGAGAAGGCTCTGAGGAAACCTTCTTGTGGCCTTCCAGTACTTAAAGGGGCCTAGAAGAAAGATGGAGAGGGACTTTATCGGGGCCTGTTGTGACAGAACAAGACTTGATGGTTTTAAGCTGAAAGAAGAGAGATTTAGGTAAGATGTAAGGAAGAAATGCTTCACTGTGAGGGTGGTGAGATCCTGGCATAGGTTGCCCAGAGACATGGTAGAAACCCGATCCCTGAGAACATTCCAGGTGAGGTTGGATGTGAGTTTGAACAACATGCTCTAGTTGAAGCTGTCCCTGCTCACTGCAGGGAGCTTGGACTACACAATCTTTAAGGTGCCTTCCAAACCAAACCATTCTATGTTTCTTGCAAAAACACCTGAGGCAGGAGGTTTTTGAGGCAGGAGGAGTTTTGAGGCAGGAATGTGGTGCAGTCATGGTGGGGAATACCCATGTGTCTGTGTTCGACTGTGCTTCATCATGATTTCCTGCCTATACAGAAAATAAAATGATGCAATGAGTCAAAGCCAATGCAGAGTGAGCCACTGGGGTTTTCCCACCATAAATGGAAGCTGAACTCAAAGAGGATCACAGCCAAACAACCTGGTTTGAAGCTGAGCCCAAACCAGAACCAACCTTTGAAGCACAGTAGTTAAAAAAAGAGTTTAAATTGCTTTGCAGTGCCCAAACCTGGTGCAGTCCCCAGGTCTCCTTGGATGTGGAGCTGCAGAGCTCATGGTCCCCAGGAGAGGAACATCTCCCCTGTCCAGGTTGGGTGGGTGCCACCCGGCCATTTATGCAGGAATTTGTCCGGGTTCTGGCAAAATTCCATCATCCCCCTTGGGGGAATGTTTTGATTTCAGCAGATCAGCGAATTGCTCCAAGAAGTGCTTTGCTGTTGGGTTTAGTGTTTGGGGGTTTTATTTTTATTATTTCCACTGCTCAGCTGTAGAACATGGGATGTTGCACATGTATAAGAAATCCTCCATAGACTGCAGGAAAACAATAAGCAGCCCAGGCTGAGTAGGAAGTGGATGGAAACCCAACCCCAAAAAATGAGAAGTGAAGCATTCAGCTTTGGCTTGACTCTGAGCCCGGTGATACTGATAGTTGGGCTGCCACCAACTGCAGCAGGCTTAGGCCAATCCTGGGAGCTTCTGAGAAACCCAGTCCCAGAGGAATGCAGAGCTTATTCAAACCCTTTTTTCTCCTCCATATTTTTTTTTTCCATTAAACCCTTTTTAGTTTTTGGTTTGTTTTTTTTTTTCCAGGCAAATTCCACCCCAATGTCACATAACTCTCATTTTAAATAATCAGGGACTTCCCATACAGCCCAGAGGTTTTGTCCTCCTTTTCTAGGAGCTCAGTGTCAGACAAGAACATCTCAGAAGCTCAAGAGGAAAATCCTTTCAAAGTCCTCAGATGCAATAGAAGTAACAAAACCACTGATTTTAATTTTTTGACTTGTCTATGCATCAGTGGAGCAAAACACACAGGGCAGGAGAAAAGCTGGAAGCAAACCTTCTGGACCTCTGGGTCTGGAGACACTCAAAATCATCCCACTGGGCAGCTCTGCTCCAGCTTCTGCTGCACAACTACCCCCTGGGCTGCATGAACATTGCTACTGCCTGGATCCCATCTGCAGAGTGTGTTTTCAAGTTACGTCCTGCTAATTTGTGGTTTTCGGGATAAACTCTTGGAAAAGAGAGTAGCAGTGTGAATTCAAGCCAACCTTGCTAATTTTGGCTGGTCTCTCTTTTACTGGGTTCCAATAGCTGTTACATTTTTGGTATTTTTGCTTAAAAACACAGAAATGTGGGAATAAGAACAAACAGAACTAGATTATGAAGATTTCCATTCACTGCTAGGACTAGTATAACTAAGTTTTGCGTAGCTCTGCAAGAATAGGATATCAACCTCCCCCTTCCTTTTTTTCTGATACTGAATGGTGTTTCATAGCAATACTGGGTTGAAGAGTAAAAACCAAATCTGAATATTGGGCATCTCAAAAGCTGAGTTTAGTCAAATGAAGCCTGAGACCAGTTTCACATTTTGCATGTTCCAAACCAACATCTACCGGATGTCAGCTACCTCTTCATAGGAGAAACTCCACAATTTTTAAACTTATCTTAAATTGGCACAGAGCTCATAAGTTTTGAGGTGTTTATGAGAACTGGGGAGCTGGTGCTGAACCCATTCTTTTTTTTCAGACATAAGATACTGATTTTGGTGTAGACTCAGATGCAAAGCCTGGAACTTGGACTGCTGGCTGGATGTCCTAGGTGGTGGACACCTTGACCAGGCTGTGGTGGGTAGAAATCCATGGTGTGGTGCCCAGAAGCACAAATGCTGAATCACAAGCTCTGCTGCAAAAACACAGCAGCTGAGCATGATGTTTGGTGGACTGGAGGTTAAGGCCGCATCTGCTCACTGAAAACAGATTTAAGAAGCAGACGAAGGATGCAGCGAGATGGCAGGAATATCAAATCTGTTTGCTCAGGGAAGGGTCATTTTCCATAACACCTGCTTGTTATTGTCTTCTGCTCAGTGTGGAGTCCTTTTACAACCTTGCATTTAGGGAGCTTGGCTAGGCTGCCAAGAAAAACAGAGGGAATCACTCTTTTATGAGCCATCCCTTCCTCCCTTTTATGTTGTTAGGAATTTCCCCGTGTGTCTCTCTTTCACAAATTCCTTTTAATTATGTTGCATCCAAGCGAAAGTAATCCATCCCAGTTTGGCTTCTATAACGTTAGCAAATGGAGCTCTTGGTCTCCTCTTCTCTCTTGTCTGTTTTTTAGGGTTTCCAATACATCAGCCCAATGGCCTGCAGAAGAAAAATTATCTCAGGCAAGAACCAATTATCACGGCTGCCTGTTCTGGCTGGGAGGAAATGTTTACCTTGATTTCCACTTAGTTGTGGGGATTCAATTAGGAAGCAGCAGCACATCTGCTGAACACGTGCATGTCAATGTGGGCAAAGCATTACTGCACCCAGCTGAGGTTAAAGACCATCTTCACAACTATGGCAGCAGGGACACAGGTCTATGGGTGAGATAAGGGTCAATGCAGCAGTGACTTGGAAGTAGAATCCTGACATCCTGGCGCTGTGTTGCTGCATCTGAGATGATTGCAGTAAATGCAGAGCTGAGGAAAACAAGAAGTTGAATTTTTTCCAGGGGGGTGATTTTTATTTTTATTTTTCCCTGTGGTAAACTCCCCTTTGTCAAAATAAAAACTTTCCAGGAAAATCATCTTCGCAAGAGTTTTGATCGAGTCTTTCATTTGCTTGTTTCCGAACATCTTTATAATGAAGTTGTAGAACCATATCAGATTTTGTAAAAGTCAGGGTGAAAACAAGATGCATCCATTTTGCCATTAAAAAAACAGAGCTGGAAAAAAAGAATATACAGCCCCTTCCCCTGCTTCTACAAGGGATTGAATATTTTCAGGATAAAATGCTGAGAAATATTGACATTCCTTTTCCTTTGCTTTCATCCCCTTCCCCAAACTGCAATCTCCTTTTTCACATTGCTGTGCTACTACATGTTACATGCCCTCTGATCCCTCTGGATTTCAGATGATTAGCATGATCTTCATTAGAGTATCACATCCCAGAGCACAGCCCCCTTGCCCAAGATGCCATCCAGTGGTGTTCCTCCGGTCCCTGCCCAGGCTCCTGCCCTGCTCTGGTCTTTATCCCACCCAAGATCCTGCCACGGCATTTTTGTCACCCCTTTTCTACCTAGGGTTTTGCCAATTGACCAGGATATATTTTATAGCAGTGCTGGAGAAACTCCTTTATATCTGTTAGACATTCAAATCAAACCCACAGTGCTGCTACTATTGGATCTGGCCAAAATCGGCAGTTTAATGAAACCCAAACATTTTGGGAGAACGTATCAATTTCACTGTAGTTTCAACAGGAAATTATGGAAACATTTCCATCCCATATGGTCAAAATGTTTCTCTTTGACCACTTCATTGGCTGTTTTTCTACCCTGACTGTAACATGCAGAGCAGTTATATGCATATAACTGTAATTTTGTGATATATACACGTATACATATCTGCAGTTGATGTGCAGATTTCTGTCTGACATTTTGTAGTGTAAAAGTCAAACCAAACCAAACATTTCAACTTCGTTGGCCATTTGCTCTCATTTATATTTGGAAGAAAAGAAAGTCACATATTCGTATACTTGCTTCTCTCAAGAGAATCACTTTTGAGAGCCCCTTTTCCTAACTTAAATGCTCAAAAGTGTCAAGGAAATCTGAGTCGCTTGCTTTGAACTGTAATGAATAAATGGGCTTCTCAACCCCTTGGGCTGTTTCAAAATCTCAGACAGAGACTTCTATTAATAACCTGGTGAGTTCTTGTATGATGCTTCCTTCTCGCCATCTCACAGATGGGAATGCAGCACAGTAGCGATTCTCCAGGGTCACCCAGCAGCAGAGTCATGGGCAGAGTCCAGTCCTTCTCCTGTTGCCCATTGACCTGCTTGAACCAGATCAAATGAATCATCCTCTTACACAACAGCTCTCCTGTTAATGCACACCAGAAAACTAGAGATTTTCTCATGGAAATTTCCCTGGGAAACCCTCACTTTCCTGGGCAGAAATGTTCATCTTGGCAAATTCTGTTTTTTTCCGTAAGGAAGTTTGAAACTGTAGGGAAGCGGGAGTTACCTTCCAGTTCTCCTCCTCCCCTGTATTTCCCAGTTGGAGAGGAAATCTGTACGAGCAGGGCTAACCATGCAGCTGCAGCAATTTGATCATGGATGGTGTCTGCAAATATAGGAGCCAAGGCTACAAGAGTGATGGGCACGCTGGCAGCACGGGCTAATATTAGACCTGCCAAGGGAGCACCAATAAAACCTTCATGATACACCCAGTTATCAAGTCTTGTCACAAATGCCATAGCATGTCCTGCAAAGTTTCATGGTTTGAGAATTACAAAAAGCCCAGTTAAGTCATCCCTTCAAACTCCCTTGCCTGAGACATCTGGTGCATAAGCCTTCACACACCCAGTGCCCAAAGTGTCAGAGGGATAATGAAGAAAACATCATCATCATGCTCGAGGAACAAAGATCTCCAAAGCTCTTTCTGATCTATCACTATGAGGAGATGTGGGTCTGATTTCTCTCTGCCAGCTGTTGGAATGGGTGTTGGTGAGCACTGCACGACTCACAGGGGAGATGGGAGTGAGATGACTCTGGAGGATTTCTGTTCTTGCTTTTTGAGCCACTGCTTGGGGTGTGCTGTGTTGGAATGAGCAGCTGGGGTGGCAAATAGAACCAGCCTATTACTGATCAAGCCCTGTTGTGGTTGTGTGATGGCGCTAACCCAACATGAGGGTGGCACCAGCTCACAGCCTCCCTTGCAGAACTGAGTGTGTTCAATGACAAAACCAAGAAGGCTCTATGGGAGAACACTCATTGAGGGAAAAGATGAAAGCTGGATAGAGAGCCAAAAAGGAAGTACGGCTTTTCAGAGTACCAGGACAGCCTTATGGCTCCTTAATTATTATTTAAGGAAGAAATATCATACTTCCGATGTGTGCATTTCACAGTGACAGTAGATGCAACAAATCCAGTGGTGTGGTGGTGCAGGTACCCCCTGCCCTGGGTCAGTAACACTGATGTGACAGTGGCTTCTGAGTGTGATTGGACCCTATGAACAGGGATACCTTTGCTGCTTTTCTCCATCTGACTAGTTTTTTGGTGGCCATGAAAGGGCTGAATATGAGCCAGTGTGTGCCCAGGTGGCCAAGAAGGCCACCAGTATCCTGGCTTGGATCAGCACTAGTGGGCCAGCAGGACTAGGGCAGGGATCATTCCCCTGGACTGGGCACTGGGGAGGCCACACCTCAAATACTAGGTTCAGTTTTGAGCCCCTCACTCCAAGAAGGGCATTGAGGTTCTGGAGCATGTCCTGAGAAGGGCAATGAAGCTGTTGAATAGTCCAAAACACAAGTCTTGTGAGGAGCAGATGAGGGACCTGGGTTTGTTCAGCCTGGAGAAAAAGATGCTCAGGGGAGACCTTCTCACTCTTGCCAACTCCCTGAAAGGAGGCTGGAGCCAGGTGGGGGTTGGTCTCTTGTCCCAAGGAACAAGCAATAGAACAAGAGGAAACGGTATCAAGTTACACCGAGGAGGTTTAGGTTGGACATTAGGGGCAATTTCTGCCCCAGAAGGGTTGTCAAGGCCTGTCCCAGGCTGCCCAGGGCAGTGGTGGAGTCCCTGTCGCTGGAGGGATTTAAAGGACATGGAGATATGGTGCTGAGGGACATGATTTAGTGGCGACCTGCTAGTGCTGGGTTAACGGTTGAACTCAATGACCTTAAAGCTCTTTTCAACCTAAATGATTCTATGATTTAATGACTTTGTTTCATGCAGCAGAATACAGTGGCAAAAGCACCAAAAAGACAGTTGTGAGTGTGCTTGAGCATAAGACTGCCAAACGTGCCCCTAGAAGACCCTACACGCCACGTCCTGTAGAAACTGTCATGAGGAGGGCTCTTAGGTGGCTCTCTGACTCAGCAAACCCTATTAGCAAGGGGAGGGGTAGTTGCACCTCACCCAGATGCTCTGCATGAAGGCAGGGCTGAGCAGAACCAATTAGGCAGCTGCAGCTGCCTATGAAAGCCTGGCTTGGCAGACAACCTTGTTAGCTGGATGAAGACGTAAGCAATCGAGGAAGGAAGGAGAGATGGATGTAGGTAGGTGGGTAGAGTGAGCTTGGAGCAGTAGTTTTCTACTGGATTTTCTCCTGCTTTTTTTACCACAAAAATGCTGACAAGGTTGCTGGCATGAGCTGTGGCTTCACCAGGTGAAGGTACTTTTCTGCCGGTAGAGCTTTTTATGGACACAACAACATGCAACACAAGCTTAGTGTGATGGATATGTTTATGGATATAACACATGCTTAGTGTGATGGGACTCCTGGGAGTGGTTGGAGGCTGTTTATGTATAGACATTCTGTTTTAGAGGACAAGTCTTATGAGGAGCAGATGAGGGACCTGGAGTTGTTTAGCCTGGAGAAAAAGATGCTCAGGTGAGACCTTCTCCCTCTTAACAACTCCCTGAAAGGAGGTTGGAGCCAGGTGGGGGTTGGTCTCCTCTCCCAAGGAACAAGCAATATGACACGAGAAAATGGTCTCAAGTTTTGCTAGGGGAGGTTTAGGTTGGACCTTAAGAGGAATTTCTTCCCCAAAAGGGTTGTCAAGGCCTGGCCCAGTGTGCTCAGGGAAGTGGTTGAATCACCGTCCCTGAATGTGTTTAAAGGTCATCTAGATGTGGTGCTTAGGACATGGTTTATCAGTGGACTTGGTAGAGTTCAGCTGGTGGTTGGACTTGATGATCTTGAAAGTCTTTTCCAATCTGAATGATTCTGCAATTGGTTACTGCAAGTTAATTTGAGCAGGCAGCTTGTGCTGTGGGCTAGAAGTTAGTGAGGCTTCTTCTGGCACAGATGGAAAAAAAACCTGCTTTTGATGCTAACTGCTCTCTGATCACTTCTTCGGTAAATGCTGTTAATGGAGTGGTGTTTACCAGAGAGCATGTAGGACTTCTGTCTCTTGCATTAGGGATATAAGCTAGGAAGGAACACGTGTTTTCTATGTTTTAAAGAGTGAAACCTGAGAAACTAGTAGGTCAGGTGTTGACCAGAACTTGGTTTTGTGGAGAATGAGAATGAACCAAGTGGCAATTTGAATAGGTGTCTTGATTTATACTGGTTTTGAGCACCCTTGGGTGCTCCCTGGGCTATGAATCAGTGTAGCATCTCTTCTTTGTTATGCTGGTAGCTAACCCAGGCTCACTGTATGTGTGGAGTCCCACAGGGGAATGCACATTCCAGGATAGGAATAGGGATGTATTTTAAACTCATCCACACTGAGATCATCTGCACAAAAATAGGTATCTGTATAACCAGGATATAAGTGTCCATGTGGGAAATTACACTAATACATTCAGATGGCCAAGAACTCCCATCCTAGATCCATTTAGCTTAATCCATCTAGACAGGTACACCGAGATGACATGCCCTGGCTGTGGCAAGGGCAGTTGGAACTAGATGATCTTTAAGGTCCCTTCCAACCCATTTTATGACATCTGGTGCACTCTGTTGTACACTGGATGAGGCCACCTGTATTGGAAGAGAAATGGATCTTATAGCTCCTCTTCTTGTCACTGGTTGCTTATATTTTTTTTTAGATAAGTGATTTCCAACCTGACAGCCTGTTGGACCAGTGTATAATTCCTGTGGTGTTGCCATCAGCTGATTTCTACGGTCTTCTCAAGGCTGTGAGTCTGTTTAAATACAATCAAACCGTCTCTAGCCCAGCACTTTCATGGTTTGTGGCTCTTTGCATCATGTCTTGACATTCTGTATCATTTAGCAATTAGGAAATTGGGAGCATCAGTTTTAATGGGCTCCTTTGTTAGCCCCAGGATGTAGCAGGGAAGGACTTGAAAACCTGACTGTACTTCAGATCCTTAGCATGTATATGTTCTGTTTGCCCTGGTTCACAAGTATCCCAGCTAAACAGGGCTATGGCAATTGTCATGGGAGAAGAACCCAACCTGAATAAAAACTCAGGAATGGCACCAGACTAAAACTGTTGCAGATTCTGGTTAATGCCAAAGGGATATAGTTCAACTTCCCAAACTGCTGGGCTTTCATCCTGAAGCAATTGAATATTCTTCGGCTTGTGGGAGGATTTCTTTGTTGTTTGCTCCCAAGGGGAAATGGATTCTTCAAACTGGTTTTGCGCAGAAAATTTGAAGTTTGCAGAAATTGCATTTACCTGCCCAAAAGAGATGTTGCAGTGGAGAATTCTCAGCCAACTCTGAAGCTCTGTTATTTAGTGGTGAGCCTATGTAGAGATGTCAGCTGTGCAGATGTCTATTAGCTAAGTTAGCTGAAGAATTTGATCTCTCATGTATTTCTCTTTAACAGAAGCAGAACCATCAACAGACGTAGTGGTTATTTATGTGTCGGGTAACTGCCCTTGGTTTGGGGAAAATCCTTCATTGCTCCCTTATGCTGGAGTGGTTTCTTTAATGCAATAGTCTCTCCATCTGATAACTACCATAAAATAATATGCCAAGGGGTGGAGGCTCTGTGTCTTACGAGCTATCTCCTTGCTATGGGGTGTGGCTGTAAATTGTGGCTGTTTGGGCACAGTGTGGCACAGCACATGGGCAGCTGCCCATCTACCCACCCGTGAGGTCCAGGCTGTTCTCCTGCCTCCCTGCTGCCTCTCCTTGAATTCCACAGTGATGACCTTACTGCAGCTATTTCCAGGCCTGTAAATCACTTTGCCCGTGTGAGGCGATGCTGGTGATTATGTCATGTGAAGACAAATTTAAAATGTGATGCAACAGTAAAAAAATATTCCAGCTTGAAGTGATGTGACATCTACACTCAGCAGGCTGTCCATAAATCACAGCCAGCTCCATGCAGTGGGCTGATGGGCTCTTCCCACCCACTGGCAAAGGTCGTGGTTATTTGTGCTGAGAGGCCAAAAGACACGAGTGCTCAGTGCCTGAAAACTAACCTACATTACTCCAAGTGGATGAAAAAAGCCTGTCGTAGATGCTCAAGTGCTGAGCAACCTGATTTTCCTGTGTTGATGCCACTGTTGATGCTGGTGGAGAAAAAAAATGTTCTACTAACACCTGAAAACATTACCTATCCAGGAGGGAATTTGCCCAGGATATGTTAGCTGGGAATGGAGCAATGACTTAGGTGCATGGTGATCTCCAGCTCACCATCCATGTCCCTCTGATACTCCAAGTTTTCATCTGCCTTTAGTCATCTGTTGTCTGGAGAGAACCAGGACAAGTGATGATGCCGTGACTTGGATACCTGGGAGTCACCCCACAGGCTGTGGACAGAGCCTTCCCCTTTTAAGGGTGACCTAGAAAGCTCAAAGGAGAAATTGGAGACATGCAGTGACACTGGCACTTGCTTAAGAGAGCCAGAAGCTATGGTCAGACCTGTAATTTCCTGAGGATCAAAGGCACAGTTCAAAGCAGCTATTTAACACTGAGAGTATTTCAGCCTACACTTCCCATACCAATCTCATTTATTTCTGAAGAAAAGGCAGACTGACCTCACATATCTTCTAGGGCATCACTGAAGCTGGGCTGGATTAGCACTGTCCCCAGCTGATGGCTTTCCCCTCCCTGTTCTTATTGCTGTTGACCTTTCTCTGGCTAGAAGAAAAGCCAAAGTGAAGCTTCCAGCTGGGGGGGGTGTCAGCCAGATGCAGGGGCATCCTGGTGGGGCATGACCAATTGTTGGGCTACCCCTGCCCCAGTGAAGGAAGTCCAAGTTCAGTTGTCAAGGAGCTTCTTATGTCTAAAAGACACTCAGTGTGGGCTTCCACACTGAAATTTGAGAACATCTTCAGCCCTTTCTGTAAAAGTCTTTTGCAGTCCATGCTCTTGGTAAGAAGTACATCTGGGTTGGGTGCCAGGGAAGTGCTGCTAAAGAAAACCCAACAGTTCATGAGTGATTGGTTTCAACAAAACAAGTGAAATGCCCACCTTGGCATACAGTCATCTTTCCATTTCCTGGATTTCCAGTCATTTCCAAAACATGTTCCACAGAGCAAACATCTTGCATTACCACCCGGTATGTAGCGTCCAGGAGTCTGGACATCCATCCAGGTACCTCCGTCTCCCCTTCAGGTCCAGCTCTACTGGCTGACCCACCTATATATAGGGTTTCAGTGCAAAGTAACCTTCCTTCACAAAAAAATGGTGGTTCATCTCTTGGCTGCATTAAGGGTAGTCCTGTGATTTTTCTCAGAACAGAAAAGAGCATCCATGACCCAACAGGCAGCACACCAGTGGGCAAAGGCATGCCAGCAAGGGCTGGTCCTTTCTCTGTCCTTCATCTGGCTGAGAAATGGTGGCAGTGATTGGTAAAGTGGGCCTTCTTCCACTACTCTCTTGCTAAAACTATGGTTTTAGATTAATTGGTTGACTTTTAGCACAAGAATTTCACTGCTTTTTACCAGGTGACCAAAAAATAGCTAGGTCTGCTTCAGAGATGCTATCTATCTTGCCATATGGTGCTGCTGGGTGGGCACCTTTCTGGGACAGTGTTGTGCTCTTGACGCAGAGCAAGGGTAGGTTTTATGGCCATGAGGTGGTAGGGATAGATTTCCAGGTCCACTGCCTCCAGGTCAGAGGAGCCCAAAGGACTTGCCTGGATGCAGCAATTGTTCCTGGTGCCACTTCGTAAGTGGAATTCTTTGGCTTTGAAGGCCTCCCACAGCTTTCATAAGGCAGGGAAAGTCTGGTCTGGGGAGTGGTCACAGGCCATGTCACCATGATAAAACTTACTCTGACAGCCCCAGGGCAGCCAGGTAGATGCCTGAAGCCATGCTCGGTGCTTTCATGGAAGCTGTTGAATATTCAGGCTCCAAAACCCTCTGGGTGCTGAGGGCATCCCCTCTTCACTGTGGGCACACATGATGCCTCCAAGCATTCTTCCACAAGCAGTGGAAGAACCTGGCATGTCCCGAGTACCCACGCATGCCCCATCTCGCTGCTTTGCCAGGGCATGGTGTCCCTGAAATCAGAGCTAGTAAACATCAGCTGACCAGGGTGGGCTCACATGACCATCTCCCTTCTCATGCTTGATGAGATGGCCTTGGTTGAAATTACCCTGGTAGAATGCCTCTGGGCTTTTCTTTTTTTGATACTGCATATGGAAGGCAACTGTCAATTATCAGCTGAAAAAATAGCCTGCGGTGCTAATGAGAGCAAATCTAATAAAGACTTGTTTCAAATTGTTTCTATCCATTTTTCAGGGCTTTTAATTGCTGTCATATTAGAAGGATGCCAGGAGGAACAACACAAGGGAGAAGCCCTATCTGGAGGAGGTAGTTTCCTCTCTGCCAGGACTGAATCAGGCACAACCCTCTGCCCTGAATTTCAGTTACAGGAGGTTCTCAAGTAATTTCCAAAGTTACATTTGGAGCTGGGCCCTAGCCAGCTCCTGAAATCCATTTTTTTTCTCCCCCTGCAAAGAGGATGAGGACTGGGCTGTTGTACCACAGCTGGACTGAAGGCTGGGCACAGATGCTGTCTCCCACCCACCTGCAGTGATTGATTTTTTGACTTTTTTTTTTTTCTTTTTTGAAGGAATGTGGTAAAAAAGAGAATATTATATACTGAACCAACAATGGTAAAATACTTAATATTTCTAAATTCTTACTGAAGAAAAGCATCCTAATGACTATGTTGGTGCCCCTTTACATTAGGCACTGCAGGCAGAAAGTCAGAGGATAAGAAGCTGATGGATGGAATGTGGAGAGGGCAGTAAGAACAAGTGACTGATGAAACTCTTCTATATGGACAGAGAGATTTACCTTTAATCCCAGCATGTATTTACATGCATCCACCTATCCCTTCCTGGCAGTGGATATATTTACCCGAGGGGCTTTTCTTAGGGTCACCCTACAAAATGGAGAGTGAATGGCTGCTCTCATGGTTATAGACGCTTCTTTTTGCGGTGAGATTGGTGTTCCTTCCGTGATGTGTGCAGCCTAAGATGTATAATGTTGCCCATCATTCATTTTCTTCCTTTCAAAAGCTTGTGGCTCCATATATATTTTATAATCTATCTTTTTCTCTGCCTGCACCACCATCCTGGTTCAAAGGCATTCATCATCTGAGAATCTGCTCCTGCAATCTCTGGCCTGGTACGGCTGTTTGCTTCTGGATCTGAGCCATGGTGTTTTACACCTGCTTGGATGCACTTTATCCAGACCTTATCTAATAACAAAGCTACGGGACTGTGGGGGACCGGAGAACACATTCACTTAAAGATAGAGAAATAAGGATTAAAAGCATGCAATACATGGAGATAAGGGGTTGTACTCATTCCTGGTGTGTTAGCCTGTGGTAGGCTGTAAGAGGTGCTTGACTTGGTAAATAGGTGGATTAAAACTCAAATAATACAGGGCTTATCAGAGAAGGCATCTGTCTGGTCTTTTGGTGTGGCATCTGCTCTTTGTTATTAATCTTTTTCAAAACTAATAAGGTACCCAAAGGTTTGTCCAAGTATATTAGGGACACAGAATGATCCCAGAGCTGGAACCCCTCTGCTGTGAGGATAGGCTGAGAGACTTGGGGTTGTTCAGCCTGGAGAAGGGAAGGCTCCAGGGAGACCTTACTGTGGCCTTTCAGTACTTAAAAGGGGCCTGTCAGAAAGATGGGGACTGGCTTTTTAGCAGGGCCTGTTGCAACAGGACAAGGGGTGGTGTTTTTAAACTAAAAGAGGTAGATTTAGACTGGAGAGGAGGAGTGAGAGTGGTGAGACATTGGCCCAGGTTGCCCAGAGAGGTGGTAGATGCCTTATCCCTAGAAACCCTTCCAGGTGAGGTGGACGGGGCTCTGAGCAACCTGCTTTAGTTGTAGATGTCTCTGCTAGCTGCAGGGGTGTTGGACTAGATGAGCTTTGAAGGTCCTTTCCAAGCCAAACCATTCTATGATTCTGTATTTGAGGAGAGAACTAAGGGTTCCTCTGGATGAAGGCAGCATCAGCCCTATCCACTGGGTTTATAAATATAAGCCACTAATAAAATCTTGACTCAAAAAGGCAGATTTTTACAAAAGGTTGGGCTAAGGGCGAGCCAGTCCAGCATGTCCTAACACAGCCATTAAAAGCACATTAAAGTGCTTAAAGCACATTAATGACCTAAGAGGCTTGTGATGGCAGCCACGAGACCATGTGCTGTGGTGGCCTTGGCACTGGGAGCTTCCTGCTGTTGGCAGCAGATAAGGAAACCCCGAGCAAACAAATCCATCTCCTCACCAGTGCCACGAGTGCAATGTCTCTGCAAGGTTCACAGTTGCCCCTGGGGTCAGCTGTGAGCCCTGAGGGCTGCTGCAACCCGTAAAGGGGTTTCCCAGGGTGGAGCGTGCATTGCTTGGTCCCACTGTAAATCACTCCTCGGGAAGGGAGGAGATGCTGTTTCCTGATGCACCGCAGCCTGCTGGGATCAAGTTACGTTAATGAAAACCCGATGCATTATTTCAATCTGTGGGCCAGTGCGTGCTGGTGCCAGGGGCTGGATTCCCACCCGGGGAGGCTGATGCCTCAAATTTCCTAGTGTGATGTTGTCCCTTCCCAAGGACGTGGGGCCAAGCCCCTGCCATCGGCTGCTGGGGATGCCAGGATCAGTGCTGGTGGCAAGGATGTGAGCGATGGGTCTAAGATGCAGCAGCTTGCAGGGCAGCACATTTTTTGGAGGCTTGCTTAGCAAAAAAATAAAATAAGCATTTCTTCCTGGCTTCACCGTGATGCTTGGCCCATCCTGCTTTTCACCAGCATAGCTTGAGGAGGAGCTAATGCACCAAGCGTGCCTCTAATAACCTTGGGACAGTAGCAGCAAAATAAACTTTTTCCAGCTGCACCGGTCTGGAAACAAGCCTGCTCAGTTGCTTCCCATGCTGGACCCTCTTTCTCCCTCTTTCTGGACCTGCCTCATGAATCTGGGCCAGGTTGAAATAAACCAGGGATGACCCTGACTCAGGGAACATGCTGTTCAGGGAACATCAGGTCCTGCCTGCTGGGGCCTGGGGGGGCCACAGGGAGAGTGTAGAGTCACTGATTTTTGTCTTAGCATACCTGTCCTGGAGCCAGCATGGAAAGCAGCTCAGCACAGCCAAGGGTCAGGCTGGGAAGCCCTGGACATCTGTCCTGAGGATAGGTTTTTGGCTGCAGTCGGACATGCTTGCTATGGGAGAACAAGCTCAACAACAAAAGGACGAGGACAAAACCAGATAAGGTCTCTATTCACAAACCTGATGCTCTCCAGGACCACCATAAGTACCTTCATCACCTCCTCTGCCCTCTCTGGAGACTCTTCCAGTGTTCAGACATCCCAGCTGAAACTCATCTTTAAATCTGCGGTGCAGTGGCTGGTTGCTTCACCATTGAGTCCTTGCAAGAAGAAGCCCTTTTTTTCCCACCACGTTTATGGAGTACCACATTCAAGGCAGGGAGGACCTGTAGCCTTTACCCCATCCTTCTGTCCTTCCTTCCTGGACCATATTTACCCAGACCATCTGCGATGTCAGGAACCTCCAATACTGCCACAAGCCCATGTGCAGGGGGGGATGGTGGGGACGGAGTGGTCCAAGCGCCCAGCCAGACCATCTGTTTTGTTAACTGCCACGTGTACTCTCTGTTTTTAAAAGGGAACAAGGCAAAACAACCCCTCATGAGATAATGGCTTGCAAAGTCCGACAGAGTCAGCTACTTTGCTGTAGAGTGTCTACTAGTCTGAGACAAAAGTCATCTCTGAAAAGCCAAGGAGAGCTGGGCACATGCAAAGGGGCTTCATTTGCCTTTCGAGGGCAGGCACAGCCCTGGGTGAGAAAGGAAACGGGAGGAGGGGATTCCAGGCCTTATTTATGCTCAGTAAGTGCTGAGGAAAAGCAGGGAACAGAGACTCAGGAACGGGGTCAGAGAAGCCTTAGGAAGCAAGTGAGAGAGGAGAAATGTTTCAGGTATACGTTGATGTTTTGGAGGCTTTTTACATATGGTCGTGGAGGGTTTTTTTGCACCTCTATTTCCAGTTTTGTGCTCGGCTGTCTCCTTTGTGAGGTTTTATACCTACGGGTGGCTTTTCAGGACTCAAAGGGGGCCCACAGGAAAGATGGGGTCAGACTTTATAGCAGGGCCGGTTGTGACAGGACAAGGGATGACTGTTTTAAACTAAAAGAGGGGAGATTTAGATAGAGAGAAGGAAGGAACTGTTTACACTGAGGTTGGTGAGACCCTGGCCCAGGTTGCCCAGAGAGGTGAACATTTCCATTCTGGAAACATTCCAGGTGATGGTTGGATGGGGCTCTGTGCAACCTACTCTAGTTGCAGATGTCCCTGCTCGCTGCAGGGAGGTTGGACTAGATGACCTTGAAAGGTCCCTTCCAACCCAAACCATTCTGTGATTCTCACCTTTCCTTCCTCTGCTGGGCTTGGAATAAGCCTAACTCAGCACTCATCTGCAGGCTGAGTTCCCAGGGAATTAAACCCTTAATCTTGCTGGCAAATGTGGAGGAACAGGCAACAACACCAAACCCATGGAGGAGTTGACTGCTGGTGTCCTACAAAAAAAGGCACCTTGGTGGGCTTGAGGCAAATGAGGTTTTGGTGTATCAGGCATGTGGGCTGGGTGAGCAGCTCCTCAGATTTGCATCAGGGCTGTCACTGGTTCCATTGGAGCAGCAGGCTTGTGTAGTTGCTACCACCCATGGCAGCAGTCTCCTCCAGAAGTGCTGGAGGCGGCATCTGCCCAACTTTTGGGTTTTTTTGGGCAGACATCATCTGGGAGATGATAATTTCCCATCACCTGGGAGACTTTCCTCTGCCTTTTAAGATTATCCTCTAAAGAGGGCTGCTCAATATCAGCCTCAGGTAGTTTCAGAGGTGATGAAGAAGACTGTAAAAAGACCTGCTGGTGGCTTAAGCCCATGGCAAAAATTATGATGTGTTGGAGAGATGCCTGTGGCGAGAGTGAGAGTTGTTGGGAGATGGCTGTGCTATGATCTTAGGCACACTTCATCCTCCCCTCCACCCGGGAATGGCACAAGGTGTTCATCCCTCCACCCGTCCCCCAGGCTGTAACTTCTGCAGGTGTTAAAGTCATCAACTGACCACCCTCCTGCTGGTGTTTTTTTCCATCTGCGTGCACTCGGTAGCTCAGTTTTTGAGCTGCAGATGAGTGTGCGCAGTAACAGGGTATTGCTGGGGCACTCAGAGACATGAATAACCCACAGGCAGGATGGAGCTGGGCCTGAGATTGTGCAGTGCTGGGATCTTCCAGGGTGCAGGCTTGGAAGTGACAACTCCAGTGACAGTTAGTGTGTGTGTGTGGGGGGGAAATGCAATGAGCCCTCCAGGCTTACATCAGTGGAGCAGCAGGAGAAAAAGTGATTTCTTCCAAGAAACCTCCAGTCCAAAATACTTTCTGCACCTTTACTGCTCAACAGCATATCAGGGGAAATTCTTTCTCCTTCTAGAAGGAAAAAAACCAAACGAAGTTTTCTTCTGAAGAAACACAGAAGTTTGATAGGGAAGGGAGAGGTGCAGGCAACAGCAAGGTTTTGGGGTGTTTGCTATGGGGCTGGAGGAGTCTCTATCCCAGCCTGAAATCTAGATATCTCTTCATCTTATCTATAGCCTCCTATCACTTATCCCAGGTACCCTCAAGCTTGCCAGGACCCTGATGAGAACAATGTCAGGGAGATTACAGTTTCTTGCACCATCTCCAAGCTTCTGGGCATCCTCACCTCAATCTTACTCATGCAGCAAGTGCCTTCACATCTCTCCTGAGCCTGGATCCAGGCTTTCATGGGTGCACCTGCACTCAAAAGGCACACAGGCATGTGTTGAAATCCCCATCCCTTCACTGAGGGTTAGGCGGATGCATAAAAGTAGATGATGATGGATGTTGTCCACCTCCTGCCATGCCCTTTCCCTGCAGGAGAAGGCTCCTTGTGTCAACAAGCCCTTCTGGAAACGTTTTGGGGTTATGTCAGCTCCCACGCCTCCTCTGCAGGCATAAACTGGCACAACCTTAGCGACTTCGAGGGGGCTCTTGGCTCAGGATCCACTTCTATAGTTGGCTCTAGAAACGAAAGAAGAGGGGAAAATGCTACGTGACACCCAAAGTTATCGAGTGAGCCAGTGCAGATTGCTCGCAGGCATCATGTGTAAGTGACCTTGAAAATAAATTCCAGCGAAACTCTTTAAAAAACTTTAAGGGGAGGTGGAGAGATGGAATAAGACTGAATTTCACATCAACACTCCCAGACTTTTTAACTCCTATCCAGCAGAAAAAGGAGACATCAGTCCCACATCTCCCCAGGGAAAGAGGAGGAGGTGATGTCAATAATCAGTATCTATCACCTCAGAGGGCTTCCAAAAGCAATCAGGGCTCCCCAGCCCTCTGAGGGTGTTTTGCAACCATTTGGAGGGAAACTGGAGCCAATACAAAGGCTTTGAAAATCCAGCTCTAGAAATGTGCTTCATCAGGACAAAGCAGATCTTAATTAGGGCCGTCTGGAAGGTTTTTTTTTTCCCTCCACAAACCTCCTCTCGTGAAAAAAGGATCTTTGGTCGGAATGGGATAATTATTAGGAATTTTAGATATGAGGCAGATGCTGTCATCTCAAATGTGTTCTTGGAAAAAAACCTGCTCCTTTGGGGGCTTTGAAGTGATTCGGTTATTTATTCATTTGACTGTCAGTGAGACAGAGAAAACTTCTCTGGAAATGGAGTTCTTCCAGGCGTGGTGGGGTGATGGACGGATGGATGGATATTTTTTCTGAAAATTAGTTAAAATTTCTCAGCCTCCCATTCAAACAGGAGACTTCAATTGCTGGCACAGCAGTTGATCAGTTCACCCTCGTGCTTTAAACTGAACAGCCTCCAGTAACCTAATAAAGCTATATTTTAAATATATATTACTGGTTATATGTAATTTAACAAATATATTCCTCCTGCTCCTTTGCCTTACTTTCCACAGAAGACATTTTAACAGCGTGAGTGATGTCGCTTTTATGATGCACAAGTCATTTTCCTAAACAGCATGATAAAAGTTTGTTCAGGCAGGAATTTCATTAACTTTGGGGTCCTTGTTGCACTTAGCGGCATAAGGCTTGGCATGCAGGAATAATGGGTTCCAGGGCTTGAAATTTCCATTATTTTCCATCCAGTTTATTTAAAAACCATTGGATGGATTATAAAAGACTGCTAAACAATGAACGGACTGTTGTTTCTTATTATTTGTTGCTGTGCCCAGATGTTTGTTGTTTGAGGGTTCCCTTAGAGCTCTTTGGGGTGCCACAGAGGGAAACGCATCCTGTAAAACGTCTCCTAAATCCTACTTTTGTCCTCATAAACCAAAATGATGAGTATATGTGAATGGAATGAAAGAGCAGAGAGGTTTTTGCTGGAGTCAGTGGTGCTGGTGAGCACTTGGCGAGCATTTGTGCCATGTCTTTTTGTCTATGGGGCTCTGTACAAAGCAGGACCATTCTGCTTGACAGAGGAAGAAACTGAGGCATGGTAAGGAAACCTGACAGAGAATCATAAAGTGGTTTAGGTCAGAAAAGACCTTTAAGATAATTGAGTCCAATCATTAATGTAACTCTACCGAGTCTGCTGATGGGCCATGTCTAGATGACAGCACCATATCTAGATGACTTTTAAATACATATAGGGATGGTGATTCAGACAATTCCCTGGGCAGCCTGGTCCAGGCTGTGAAAACCCTTTTGGGGAAGAATTTTTTCTGAATATCCAACCATCCTGTGGTGTCAAACAAACCCAAACACGGGATAGAACCTCATTTTTCTATCCGCAAGCCAGTGTTTCCCATGTACCTAAAACTGGATCCCTCCTGAGGGATGTCCACCACCGAGATGTGTCTGCATCTCATCTTCCCTGGTTTTGCACACCCTGTGGGAAGAAGGTGATAGGCTCCGGTGGTATGGGGTCACTGGCTCTACACCTTCCAGCTACCTCCCATCTGTGGATTGTACATTACAAAAAGACCCACCTATACCAGCTTTGCTTCCAGACCATGTCCATCTGGGCCATCAGGAGAGAAGGTTTATGGCAGAGGGGTGCATGGACCTTATAATGGCCGTGTTGTAATGGGCTGTCTGTGCTTCACTAACCAGTTTTTTTATGGGTCCCTGCTCTGTGGTTCGTGTAAATCAGACAAAGTTCCAAAATAAATAGCCGCCTCCTCTGCTAACCAGCAAGTCATGCCTGTGGGGAATGCCACATGCTGTAAATAAATGACTAATAAAAGTGCAGTGTTCTTACAGAATAAATAGCCCTGTAGCTTAAATTAAATAGTTAGGTGAAATATGGAGATGCTGGGTGCATCTCAAAATATGCCCCTTGAGAATCATAGAATGGTTTGGGTTGGAAGGGACAATTCAAGGTCATCTAGTCCAACTCCTCTGCAGTGAGCAGGGACATCTGCAGCTACAGCAGGTTGCTCAGAGCCTTGTCTGACTTCACCTTGAACGGTTTCCAGGGCTGGGGCTTCTACCACCTCTCTGCACAACCTGGGGTAGTGTCTCACCACCCTTAGTGTCAAAAATTTCTTCTTTCTCTCTAGTCTAAATCTACCTCTTTTAGTTTAAACTCATCACCCCTTTGTCCTGTCACAACAGGCCCTGCTATAAAGCCTGTCCCAATCTTGCTGATAGTCCCCCATTAAGTACTGAAAGGCTGCAATAAGGTGTCCCTGGAGCCTTCTCTTCTCCGTGAACAACCCTAACTCTCTCAGCCTGTCCTCACAGCAGAGGGGTTCCAGCCCTTCCTGGGACAAGAGCTCTCAGACTGATCCTGAGAAGCAATGGGACTGGTGATCCTGTCTGTGTGTCCCTCCCCAGCCCTCTGGAAAGAATGCCTGTGCTGACAGGGCAGTTCCAGCCCAGTTGTGGACACATTTTTGATGAAGAATTTCCTTGGTCAGCTCATTTAAGTGCCAGTAACTGTGAAGGGAAGGGTGTGATGAGGAAGAAGAGTGGGATGGGAGGTGCAGAAAGCAATGTCCATTGGGGGAACACTCACAGCTTTAACAGTGGCAGCTTCATTGTCATCTCCAAACAGGCTTTGTCACAACTATGTTACAAATGGGCATGACATCAGAGTGGGAAAACACTGACACAAGGAAAACCTTTCCCAGCAATAGTGACATTCAGAGAAGTCAGAGGTGTGGGAATTTAGGAATTGCTTGTTAAGATCATGCAAGAGAGGGGAAGCAGAACAACTTTGTATTTTATTTTGAGTGAAATTGAATTTAGGGATCTTGTTTATCAGTCTTCTGCTCCAGCCATTAGTCTGGAAACCATGTGAAGAAAAATCTATCAAACAATTATATTTCTGATGCTCCTATTGTCATACATTCTTTCCAGTTCCTCATTTATGGAGTGTGCACGTGTCTTATTTTTTTAGAACATTATTTCAATGCTGACTGATATTGCTCCAGGTTCTTAAAAAACTACCTTTCCTTCAGTGATTATTATATTCCTTTTAAACTCTATGGCCCAGCCTCTGCTAAAAGCCCATCTCCCTGCACTGCTGTCACATTACTGTTGTAAAAGGGTCTGTTTCCCAGCAAGAAGCAGAGAGCAGGACTGGGGTCAGTATTCCCAAAATCCTGTACACATGTCCTCCCATCGGGCCCCTTAGGAAATGATTAAGAAAAGCAAAGGGCCAACTTCAGACCAAGCTGAGCTAATGCTCCTGTGGCATCAGCAGTGACTTGTAGAGCCACGTCTCCAGCCCCGCTGAGGTGACTTGGGTCCTGCTGCACGTTCCCCGGCACAAGATCTGCCCAGCACTTGGTCTCTGTGGTTACACCATGCCTTTTCATTCTCCTTTGTCTTTTTTGTTTGTTTGGTTGGTTTGGTTTGGTTGTTTGTTTGTTTTTTTCCCTAAGAAAATGTCATTTTACACAAAATCACGATCTTACCCAGGACCAACTGGTTGGCCTGTCCTTCCCAGCATAAATTAATAAAGAGTAAAACCTGACTGTGCCACAGGTAAAAGCACATCCACAGAAATCAACAGCCTTTCCAGCTTCAAGGGGGATTTGCACTTGTCCAAGATACTGTGTAGAATGGGAAGCATCCCTCTCTCGGGGTCCCCAGGGATGCACACGGGGGGTCCTGTGCAGCGACCCACATCCTGGGATGTCTCCCTCACTCCCTCGGCTGCATCCCAGCACAGCTGGATGGAGAAGCCAGCTGTTGGCTGCCAGGGCTGTGGGAACAAAGGGGCCATTGCAGCACAGACTTTGAGGAATCGAAAGCAAAGCCCAGCAGCTCTCAGCAAGCGTTGGGGGCTGTGAAATCCGATTCATGCCCCTCGGCTTGTGGCAATGGGGATGGGCCCTGAAGGCAGCGCGCTTGGGCGGCAGGGAGGGACAGGTGGCCGCGGGCTGGGAGGAAGGACTATAACAAGGCGTCGCGGACACAAGATCTTCTTTGTTAGGATGTTACCGAAGTAGAAGAGTGACTGCGGGAGAGGTTTCGGCACAGCTGCCTGAACTCCTTACCTCCTGGAGATCAAAGCCCGCCTTTCTAATTGCATCTTTTATTACACTCACCCAAACACTTGCCTGGAGTGCTGGTGGCTTTGCGGGGGGAACAGGTGTGTTTTAACACGCACGCGATTACAGGAGATTAACAGATTTAAAAGTGTGCCCCGGGAGACATGGCAATGCATCATGCTCCTGTTAAGGTTGGGGTGCTGAGCTGGTGCCCTGCTCTGGGCTAGAACTAAGCCAATTCTGTTCAGTGATTTCCCTTCTCGGCCCAGCCTCTCCTAACTAACCACCCTGCCTGAAGTTAACAGCAGATCTTCACAGACCGTCTCTGCTTCCAGCAGTGATAATGCTCCATGCTTAGAGCTACTGCCAAGGGGTGGGGTGTGCACAAAGGCTCTTGCTTGTACTTGTTTCTGTTCCGATCAAGGTCACTGGTCATTTTTGTGCCTCACATTGGGGTGCACCTGTGGGGAGGAACGGCCAGGACAGGGGACCCTCAACTGACCAACAAGGGATTCCATCCCACGTACATCGTGTTCAGTATACAGCTGAGGGATCACAAGGGTCAAGCCTCTTCTTCAATGGCCAGTGTCTGAAGAGAACTCTGTTTTGCCTTCAATCCCAATCCTTGTGTTCCTGAATCCAGCTCCAAAATACAGGTCTGGGATCCTGTCTGCTGCTGAGTCCAGTCTGGGACTTCTGCAGCACATGCCCCACAGCATCAGTGATGATGGTGATGTAATTGGCATATTAGACCAAGGACTCCCCACTTCATCCCACCACCTGGGATCTTCCCATTCCATGTCAACCTTGATGATTCTGCATCCCATGCTGAATGGCTGAACCTCCCAAACACTCTACAGTGGACTGGGGATCTCTCCCTCCACCCCCCTAAAATTTGGGGGATTTCAGGGATTTCCAAGTGAGGGAGCAGCATGGTGGGAGATGCAGCAAGTAGAAGAGCTGTTACATTGCTCAGATACTGAAGGTCTTTGCCATAGAAGATTAAAATATGCAGAGAACAAGAAATGCTGGCCCAGGAGCCAGGGAGGGGCCAGAAACTTGGCTGAGGATCCCATAGAACAAAGCAAAAACAGGAAGATGCACAGACATGCCTAGAAAGTCATAAAAACAAAGTGTAGGTTAAATACACAAAGGGTCTCTTTTCCCCTTGACACGTTAATAAAGGTCAATCTTTGCCTCCAGAGCTGCTGGCAGAAGCCATTGCTCTTGCTTACTCCAAGGAATCATAGAATCATAGAATCGTTGAGGTTGGAAGAGAACTGTAAGATCATCAAGTCCAACCATTAACCCAGCACTGCCAGGTCACCACTAAACCATGTCCCTCAGCACCACATCTACACGGCTTTTCAATTCCTCCAGGGATGGGGACTCCACCACTGCCCTGCAAAGCCTGGGACAGGCCTTGACAGCCCTTTTGGGGAAGAACGTCTTCCTCAAGACTGAACTAAACCTCCCATGACACAACTTGGAAGCCATTTCCTCTTGTCCTATCACTTGTTCCTTGGGAGAAGAGACCAACCCCCACCTGGGTCCAACCTCCTTGCAGGGAGTTGTCGAGAGCAAAAAGGTCTCCCCTGAGCCTCCTTTTTGGCAGAGAGGGGCTCAGACAATCCCCAGATCCAAGCCTGGGGGAAGATTTGCTTTGGAGCAGCAGCAGAAGGACACACAGCCCTAAAATGCAAGGACTGCTGAGTGGACAACCCAAAGCACCTCTTACCATACCAGCCTCTTTGCTATGTCCCCTGTGGTCTCCTACACATCCTCCATGCTCCCCAGCCTCCCTGATTTTGGGGTTTTCCTTTAATTATCCCACAATGCTGTAGTAAAAACCTGTGTAACTGAGATCTCAGGTTAGAGTTGATAAAACATGGATGAGGAAGGCAAAAAAGAAAAAAAAAAATATCCTGAAGAGCTTCTTGTTTATTGGAATTGAAATCAACGCCCCTATCAAAATGAAATGATAAAAAAAAATAATTGTTTGGGAAAAAGAAATGATAATTTCCCATCTGCCACTTGCTGTTTCCTTTCTGCTGGGCGCAGCTCCTAAAAAATGAGGCGTTTGTCCCCTTTGATGGCTGGTGTAAAATGAGCTTTGATGTCATGAAAGGAAATAACGTATTTAGATCCAGCCTTTGCTCAGAGCTGGCAGAGCTAATATAAATCAGGGCACTGAGGGGATAGGGAAGGGTGTGGAGAAGTTCAACTTGACCCTTTACCATCGTTTTCTTTAACTTTCACATTAAATTAACTTTCCTATTGTTCCCTATCACCGCGTTCCATCTTACTTTCCTCATCATGATTCCTTTGTTCCCCTGAAAAGCTTTTGAAGCAGCTGAGAAAGGGAAACCTCTCGCAATCATCTTTCCAGAGGGTACCTCTAGATCACAGGCAGCACATGGAAATGACTGGGAAAACAAAGCCTTATCCAAACATCACTGCTAATCTTTCCTGGAAATGCCTTGGTGTTGCTTTGAAAACACCCAATAGCTTGTTGGGCTTGTCCAGGATGGCAGAACCAGAATCCATTTCCAGTGCTGCATTAAAATTCACACAGGGCACAAAGTGAGAGGCTGAGATTTTCACGCCATCGCCACTGGGAGCTGCATAAAAATCACATTAAATTTACTTTACATATCTGCAGCAGCTGGTGGCCATGTCTTAAAGAGCTTTTCAAGCCCATGGGCCAAAGAAAAATCGAGTTGAGGAGTTTTTCCATTAACTTAACCTGGATGGCTTTGCCAGCAGGACAGATTTTCCAATGTGTTCAGCTGTCTTCTGACTCTGGTCTCTTCTTTTAGTGCTTGAAATGAAGAGAAGCTCCTGGATAAAAGGGGGTTTGACTCGATGATCTTCAGAGGTCCCTTCCAATCCCTAACATTCTGTGATTCTGGGATAAAATAAATAACTTCGTGATGTCCCAGGATGCTAGCTCAGCCCGTTCCAGTCAGTGTCTGGAGGTGCTGGATGATGCCAGCAGAGAGAGGCCAAGCTCACCCTGCTCTGGCTCTGAAACAGCTTTCAAACCTCTCAGATATATGATAACCCTGGAAATACAACAGACCTATCGTATTTGATTTTGGTGATACAAAGAGCCTAAAAGATGCTCAAAAAATAGCATATTCCCTTCTAGCATATCCCCTCCCTGAAAATATTTTCACAGCTTTGGAAAAAGTGGGGAAAAAGAGAGGGAGGATGCATATGCAAAAGGGCAAGTTTGGGCTGAAATAATAATTTTTCAAGAAACTTTTCACTTCAACAGAAGCCTTTCTCCACAGGATAAAAGTGGTGCTGGTGGGGCAATGGGACCTCACCCTGAGCCCCGTGGCATGATGATCTCTGCTTGTGAAGGGCTGGTCTCTTATCTACAGGGAAATTACTCAGCAGGGGGTGATGCGACGATGTCAGAGTGCTGTGGCTCTGGTTTTATGTACACTGTCCGGTCCTGAAGCCTGCTGTGCTCTGGGCTTTGTAAATCTACACCAAGAGGTCTGCAGGCGGGATGGACAGAGTGGCTCCGTGCTGACTCTAGGATGGGGATCTGGTCTCTGTGGGGGCTGGTTTTGTTATAAGTTGGGTCTTTACTCTTTTCATTTGTCAGAATTAAAATACACTCCGGCTTCTTGGCCCCTGACCACAAGGTGAATCTCCACAGGGAAATTTGTCTTAATGGAATTAGCTCCTAATGCCAAAATCAACCCACCAATGACACCTCTCCAGGTACAGCTGTGTCACCTCAACTTGTGCCAGATGCGGACCTGGGGCTGTGCTCCTCTATTAACCAGCTCCAGATCCTTCCAAAGCAAATATTTGGGCTCTTTGGACATTGCTGTCAGACAGCATCTTCAGGCTCACTACTGAGACACCAGTTAAAGCCCCCTGCAACCCACAGGATGAGAAAAATGTGTTGGCAGTGGTGTGGAGATCACGCTTGCTAAAGACAGGAAGGCAAAAGAGGGCCTTAGAGCCTCTCACTCAAAGGGCTGAGCTCCCAGACATGATGCTGGGTTTCCTCCTTTCCTGTGGAGCAAGGAAGGGGTCTGAAGACCCCACTGAGCTGCTCTGTCAGCATACCCAGCTCTTGAGACCACAGCGTTTGCAGCTCATGTGTGTGGAGGAACAAAAGACCCCAAAAAGCCAACGCAGAGCACTGATATTCCTCTCAGATGTCCGGATGTCAAAGTGATGCTGGCACAGAGCTGGAAGCAATGAAGAGACGTCGGGATCGATGTGGTCAGCGGTCGTGGGAGCAGGATATGAGGTCGGGATACAAGGTCGGTTGCTGGGAAAAGCAGTGCCTGAGCCGATGGAGCAGCAGTGCCATCGCCTGGACCCTCCGCCAAGATATTCTCCTCCGGGCACATCCCAAAGCGAACACAAACACGTTATTTTTATTTTTCCTCTCCTGGAGCACACAGATTCCCTGGCAAAGGGGCCAGGTTTTACAACAGCCTTCCTTTACAGTGAAGTGTCGAGAGGCTGAGCATCCCTGTTATTTCCTTTTTTCAACCCAAGGTGGGGAACACCTCCAGACCACCCCGCCGCAGCTGGGTGAAGTTTGCAGAGAGCACCCTGATTTTTCACTGAAGTGATGCACCTCTTGAGAACATCTGGGCAAGTTCTCTTGTAAAGGGTTGGGGGTTTCCCTGGCCGAATATGAAGAAGAAATGTTTTAGGGGATGGTTTGGGGGATGGGAGGAGGTGGGGGATGACACGGGGGTCAGGCTTTGTTCAAGGGATATGGGACTGCAGATGATGGTGAAAGCAAATTCATGGTATCAGAAAGCCAAACTTTGCAGAAAACGAGACGCCCAGGTTAATTTTGCTAAAAAATAAGAATTTCCATCTGTGACCCTGATAATTGCAAAGATCTGGTGAAAGTTCTGCCTTTTTCCACTGATTCACGTGCCTTCAACCAGGGCTCTGCTCTGTGCTGCAGATGTGTTCAAACCTCCATCTTTGGGCATAAATACATAAAAATAAAAACATGTGAAGTCATAAATAGGAGTCCTGAGCCCAATTCTGAGGCAAAGCTGACAGGACTCGGAGGTCCCAGTACTGGCCCTCAGATGGCACCTCACTGAGGATGGGATCCAGAGCCAGGGAAAGGCCACAGCAAGGGGTGTGTTCTGACCTATAAAAGAGTATATCGGCTGTTACGAGCCATTTTAGCATCTTCTGGGCTATTTTGGCCTATGTGCTGTTTTATAGATCTATGTACCGATGTAGATGCTATATTATGTTGTATAACACGGAAGCACAGAATGCTGGGAGTTGGAAGGGACCTCTGGAGATCATCTTGTCCAACCCCTCCCTGATCCAGCAGGGTCACCTAGAGCCCAGGATTGCATTGTTCAGGTAGGTTTGGAATGTCTCCAGAGAAAGAAGCTCCACAACCTCTCTGGGCAGTCTGGTCCAAGTTCTGGCACTCCCACAGGAAAGAAGTTTTTTCTCCTGTTCAGTTGGAACCTCCTGGGTTTCAGTTTGTTCCCATTGCCCCTTGTCTCATCACTGGGCACCAGTGAGGAGAGTCTAGCCCCATCCTCTTGCCCCCCACTCTTTAGCTATTGATCAGAATTGATCAGATCCCCTCTCAGTCTTCTCTTCTCCAGGCTAAACAGCCCCAGATCTCTCAGCCTTTCCATGGCACAGAGATGCTCCAGTCCCCTCAGCATCTTTGTAGCCTCTGCTGGACTCTCTCCAGTAGTTCCTTGTCCTTTCTTGAACTGGGGAGCCCAGAACTGGACCCAGTACTTCAGATGTGGACTCCCTAGGGCAGAGTAGAGGGGGAGGAGAAACCCCCTCTACCTGCTGGCCAGTCTTCTTGATGCACCCCAGGAGACCATTGGCCTTCTTGGCCATGAGGGCACATGGCTGGCTCATGGTGAGCTTGTTGTCCCCCAGGAC
>JAAGNO010023252.1:26298-68184 GCA_033439905.1 Ceryle rudis | reverse complement strand
TATGAATGGCTAAACGAGGTCTTAACTGTCTCTTACAGATAATCAGTGAAATTGATCTTCCCGTGCAAAAGCGGGAAAAACCCCAAAAGAGGGGAAGCCCCTGGGAAACTTAAAACACACACCCCAAAACCCACCCCCCCCATTGTGAGCACTCTATTGACATATATTTTTGTCAGCAGGAGCTACACAGCGTGAAGGTCTCGACCTCAAGAGTGACCAGCTGCCAAATAACAAGGAGCAAATGTAGAGAGCCGAGGTGAATGCCTTTCACCTGACATTTGGCCTCGCTAGCAATTTTTAATTGTTATTTGCACATCTATCAAGTCAAAAAAAGGACTGCTCTGTGTGACTTGCACTAAACAGCCGTTATGTTGGCCAGGAAAGCCCTTGCACTGCCACCGTCCTGCTTCCCTGCAGGGGCACACGATACTCACCGAGGGATAAGACCCCTGGGGATTAGGCAGCATGAAGCTAATGAGACTTGACCGGTGTGTGCCGGCTTCCCCAAGCCCTCCCTGCGCCAGGAGATGCAATCTGCTTTACATTAACGCGCGCAGAAAATAATGGGTCCCGCTCAGCACAGCAGAACAGAGCGACCATTGTAACCTCAGCTTTCATCAAATGGGGAATAACAGGATACAACCTGATCCACTACTAATTCCCTGCTCGTGTCTTCAAAAGAAAAAGGGATGGGTTTTGGTAGCTTTTTCATATTCTGTTCCAATGAGGTTTAATAGTACCCCTGGCCTCCTCTTTTTAAGTATAGGAGAAAGTTGCTCACTGAAGCATGGGGGTTGAACTTGCTTTATTTGCATCCTATAGGTTCCTTTTCCTACTGGGCAGTTCCTTGTGGGGATTGGCTACCTGCTCACAAAGTCATTTCATTTTAATGGCCTTTCCCTGAGCCCGAGGGTGAGGGGGGGAGGTCAGCAGAAAGCGGCTGCTACCACTTGTGGGGTTGAAAAGCCAAACAAAAGAAAACGGGCAACAGTGAGTGTCTTTAACTGCCCAAGGAAAACCTCCCTCGCCCCTGTGCACTTCATCTCCTCCAGACAGATGAAGACCCAGCCCATAGCGGGGGTGAAGCTGGCTGCCTTTTCAGCTGGGGCCAAACAGAAAAGTCACTTGCTCTGCTGCTCTTTACAGCAAAACACCCGTGCTGCCCAGCTCCCCGAGCCCCTGTGGTGCTACAAATTCTGCTGGACAAGCAGGAAAACCACAAAAACCTTCCCTGAAGTTTCCCTGACTGGCTGTGGAACCTACTTGGCTTTCTGCTAAAAGACAAGCCCTGTTATCAGCTGTACCAATAAAGCCACCAACCAAGCACTCTCTCCCATTCAGCTTTCTCAACACACACACCTTTTGCCCTTTTCTGTTCATCAGCAGTGAGGTTTTGTGTCACCGTGCTCTGAACTGGCTATTAGAGGGGAACAAGATATTAGTTGGATTCCCGAGTAATTGGTCCATATTATGTGAACACACACATAGATACAGTAGTTTTTTTTCCAAGTCTCCAACTCACCATCTCCAAGATAATGAGCCCCATTTTAGCACTCAGCAGCCAGCATGACCCAGTAGCTGATCAACCTGGGGAATACAGGAGGGGACTCACTCCAGATGAGTGTTTGTCTTTGCCAGGATGCTGCCGAGGAATAATCCTCATCCCCAACAGCAAGGTAAGAAGTGACCTTCTCAAGAGACTGAGCATGCAGGGAGGTCAGCCCATGAGGATGGTTTCCTCCCAAAACCTCCTCCCCAGCTCCCCAGTCTGGTGCTAACCCTGGAGGAAGGGGACAGTGAAACACCTGGAAAAACATACTGCTACCCTGGACTACATGTTGTTAGACAAAAGAAATCAGTCTTGGGGCTGAATGCCCCATTTCTCAGGGACTGGGATGTGTCAAAACACAGGCTGTTGCATGTTGGCAAGATGTACAAAAGCCAAAGCTGAGACCTGAATGTAGGCAGGGGCTGCACTCTGCTATTTGGTCTCCCTTTGCTTAGAGGTGCCAACCAGACCCTTTTGAGATGCAAAAGATCCTTCTGTGCCTTCCTGAGTGCTGAGGGATGCTTGGCCCATGGCCAGAGGGAGCTTTTTTCTTCACTCAATCACCCATCACTAAGGGACTACACCATATCTAATGATGAAGTGTCAAACTGGAAGCATCCAGTCTGTGTCTGGGTCACCCATGGGGTGAGCCGGGACCTCAGAGCCAGGCTCCCAGGGGAACAACCAGGGCATAAGTAGCCTGGGCTCGAGATGCAGGAACCCATGCCAGGAAAGCTCCAGCCATGCTGGCTGCCGGCGTGCTCACGCACTTCATCACAGGCCTGCTGTGACCTACACCCTGCCGCTCGCATCTCGTCATGCAGGGTTCGCAGCCTTCTCCGGTCCAACTCTCCCAACGTGAGCTCTCCCACTCCTGCCAGCCCCACAGCAATGCACAAGAAAAAAGAAAGAGCCCAGATCCAGCCCAAACACACCTCACTGCCCCTTCAAAATACCTGATGCCCAGCTGCCACCATCCAAAAACCTTCGTTCTTTCTGAAGACCTCAGTCCAGCCCCTCTCCTCTTCACAGCAGCAAGGAGCAGCAGTGCTTCCAGTGCTCCTATCATCATCCTCCTTTGCACTGCTATTTTAAAGCATTATTTCCATTCAAAGAGAGCAGCAGTGGGCGTGGGAGGTGGAAACTCACCCCGACAGCGAGCTGAAGCCTCCGGTTGAAGTGATGGATGAACTCACTAAACACCTTCATTTACCACCGCTAACGATGCATGATGTGAAAGGGCCTCTAAAAAATAAATTTAAAAGCTTCTCTCAAAGCTTCATCATCAAGCTTGATTCTCCTAATTGGGAAAAATAGCCTGGGGTGACAGCCATGCTGAGGCTGGCTGGTGATTAGATGGGCACTACTGCTTGGGGGAGCGATGCGTCTCTTGCACCATGGCAGGAGACCAGCCCAGTGCGGGAGTAGCAGCCGGTCTTCGGGCAAGGGACCAAACTGCCCCTCACTGGCTAAAACAGGAGTAAGGCAGCGTCAATTTTAGACAAGACAAATAATCACAGGGTGTTTGGAGAACTTCCAAGATGAGGAGGAAGCACAATGTGTGTGGGGATTAATTATTTCACCAGCTGATTCTCTCGTTTAATAACAATTTCTGTGAGTTGATTCCCTGCTCCACAGCCCAAGTTGTGAGGATAGATTTAAATAATTGCAGCCATGTGTCAAAAGCAAATCTAATTTCCAGTCCCCACAGAGGCAGAGGAAGTGGAGGAGTAGTTGTTAAAAAAAATAAATTAAAAAATAAAATAAAATAAATCACACTCTTCACAGTCAAAGGCCTTTTCTAATCAGGCATGGGACTAGAAAACATATTCAGGGGACCACAAGCACCTAATGCAAGGAAGTGGGGTGGATGTTCCCTCCAAGGGGAGGAAAACCACTGGGTTATTCCTTCATCTAGTTGCAGGAGGGGATATGAAGGGCAAGGAGGAGGAGGGTGGCTCAAAATGAAGGTTTTAAATCCCAGGTAGTGCTTGTGACTACCTAAAGCCTTTAAACCTGTGGCACAGCTTGAAGAGTTTAAGCAAGCTCAGGAAAGCCAGCAGGTAGGAAGGACTGTCTTGCTGCTTCAGATCACTTCATCCCAGCCTCAGATTTTTGTCCATGATATTTTCTAGTAGTTGTGGCTGTCAGCTCATTTGCTCAGCAAGGGAAGAGCAAAGGCAATTCAACATCTGTCAATATTCCTCAGAGGGGGAAAAAAATGGTATTCCATGACTTGGGTTAGTTGGTTTAAATGCTGGAGGAACCCAGACAACATGTGGAGGGCACTGAACAGGGTAAGGGCTCAGTTTGCAAAGCAAGTCAATGGGAAACCCTTCCAAGGCGCCAGCTCACCCGGTAACAGGCACCCAGCTGCCATTTCACTACACGTGCATTATTTACAGTTTAGCACCAACAGCTTAAAAATGAGGTCTTTGCTAATGCAAACTCCTTCTGCCTGAACACGGTGTGCTGAGGCTGGCATGGCAGCTCTGCCAGCAGAAGGGCTTGTGTAGCTCTAAGGGATAACCTCTCCACCAGGAAAACAGCAGCCACGAGATGCCATCCATCCCAGCTCACCAGCAGGTACCCTTCAGCTGCACAGAGCAGGGAGACAGAGTGACCATGCTGGGAGGTGCTGATGCTGGGTGACGTGGGTGAAGCCAAGTCAAATTACACCAACTCCAACCCCCAGACACCAGAACCAGACCTTGCTGCTGAGACATGTTCTCTCAAACTGCCAAACCTGACTACTCAGGGGTATCAGCACTGGTGGCAGTGGCTGGAACTTAAGGCTTGATGCTGAAAAGCACAGATGTGCTATAAACACTCTTGGTGCAGGAGCTGGGATGCACCTTTGTTCAGACAATGCCACTAGATGGGAAAGGAGTGGAATGGAATGGAATGGAACATAATAGAAAGAATAGAATATTTCAGTAGCAAGGGACCTACAGCAATCATCTGGCCCAACTGCCTGACCACTTCAGGGCTGACCAAAAGTTAAAGCTTGTTATTAAGGGCATTGACCAAATGCTTCTTAAACACTGACAGGCTTGGGGCATCAACCACCTCTCCAGGATGCCTGTTCCATGGTTCAAATGTACTGGTTTGGTGTTGGAAGGGGAACAGCATCCCTCACTCACACATGCTGGCATGGTGTGCCTTGTCCCAGCAAACCCCTCCTGGGCAGTAAGGTCTCAGCACCACGCTCTCTGGAGCTGTGCCAGCCCACGAGTAACCTGCTGGCCTGCAACAAACAGCCTGATGTAACAATCGATATCAGCCAGATGATTTCAACTCTCTGAGCATCTGGGAAATTGAAGCAGTACTTTCATCTCCATTGCACAAATAGGGCCCCAGGGCGAGCAGTCCTGGCTGGGAAGATTTCAGGCAGTGCTCAGGAAAAGTCCCACCTTCCAGATGCTCCTGCAATATTCAGCAAAAATAACTCGATTCCATCACAAATTTGCTGATCCAGTGACTAGATAACTGTCTGTGAAAATGAAGAACAAAATGGGTAATTTCACCACCTGCTTACCCTCCCTGTTTGGTGTGTTTCAGTGCGTGCAAGATACCCACGCTTCCCAGCAAACAGGGGGAGCAGACCCAACAGATCTCGCTCCAACAGGCGCAGGAGAAATCAGATTTCCCCTGACTATCAGCAGCAAGCAAACAGGATGGCAGCTTCATAAACAGTGTGTTGCAGGATTATTTCTTAATCACAGACCTTATACATATTCTCTCCCCCATGTTTGCAGTGCTTCACCTTTCTGCCCCTCCCCGCCCCCAACAGGCGTTTAATTTGCTTGCCATTTAGTCCTGGTTTCATCCCACCAAAGTTCATTCCAGTGCCTCTGACTCCTTAAATTCAACAACAAACATTGCAGCACTTTCCTTTCAAGCTTCTCAGGAAAGACAGGCTACCCTGCCAGCTAGAGCAGATTGATGTGCACTGACACATCAAGGGACTCTCTGGCAGAGGGATAACCCAGGCTCGATTGGCATCGGACCACTTCTCTCCTCTGCAAGACATCTAAATGGCTTGTTCTCCCAGGCCTGATCCTGGCTCAGGTCAGTCTCAGCATGGATTTCCTCTGATGACTCCACTTAACTGTTGAGGGCTTCCCAAAGCACACGAGCAAGCAGAAATAGATCTGCCCCACTGGAGACAGAAGCAGCGAGCAGAGAACTCAGGGCAGAAAGGCAGGGATGTGTTGGGTGAATTACAGCCTGGAGCGAGCCCCTGCAGCTTGATGTGAAGGGAAGGATGCTGCAGACTCTGGAAGAATCTCTCCTCTGCACTGCACTAATGCCAGTATAGTGGTAAGCACCAAAAGAATAACCATTCCAGGTTACATCAAGGTCTACCCAAGTCCAGATGCTATGGCTGGAAGTTAGTTAATGTTTTGGTAGAGGATCCAGAGTTATATTCAATTACTTCTCCCCGACAAAGACCAAGCTTTAGAGACTTCTTGAGCCTAAACTATGGTGTTGAGTGGCCACTGATGAAACTGTCCTTAATTCCTTTCTGAACTCTCTATGGTTTTGGACCCTGTGACATCATTTGACAGGGAGACCTGAGAGAAAAAGCAATTCCTTCTCTTTGTTTCCAGCCTGCTACTTGCCCATGCTGCAGCTTTCCTGTAACAATGCCTACTTAGCTGGGGGAAGCCGGGAGCCAGCTCAGAGCATCCTCACTGCACCGTCAGGTTCATCCCGCCCTGGCTGATGCACACACACTGATTCAGGGACAAAGTGCACACCAGGGACAACCTAACGCCTTGGTATTTATACCCCAATAGCCTTAAAAGAGCATTATTTAAAGCAAAAGCTGCTTAATGCTGTACATTACTGACCTTAAAATGACTTAGTTTTTTGTTTGTTTTTGGTTTTATTCCCCTCTCCCTCAGCAGACATCTATCTTTCTCCAACTGGATAAAATCCTTCCCCTCTTCCCACCCGGTTAAGCCTGCACTGCTGACCTGTGGTGGATGATTGCTGGTCTATTCATCCTCTCCCTTCCAACATCACACTCCGTTCCCACAAGGACAGAACATTTCACTAAGGTTTTCGCATGGTCACAAAATGCTGGACCCACCAGACAGGATGTCTTCACGTTAAACAGCATTTTTTGAGGCAACATTCATCAGATTTTCTACATAGCAAGAGGCAGTGAGTGCTGCGACACACGTCTGGCTGTAGAGAGCCACGTCTCAGTGGGGTGTCCTCGGAGGGCCCTGATTTCCCAGGGATAAGCTGGCTCCCGACAGCCAGGCTGGTGCCAGTTGGGATGGGGCAGCTGCCCAGCACCGTGCAGGGCCAGGGCACATCCGCTGCTGCTCAACAGCACCTCCCTCTTTTTTTGGGGGCGGCTTAGCTGTATTTAACCCCAGGCTTAACCTGCCCACCCCACTCACTCAAACCCGTCTGCCTGGGTGCCAGCGTGGAGTAAAAAATTCTGGCCATCTACCTTGGGGCGTGTAAAGAACCAGCCCCAACAGGTTGCTCTAGTTGGGCTACCTTGAAAAATGGTCTTTCCACAAACAAATGAGCTGCTGATTGGGCAGTTTTGAAGCCACATAGACCAACAGAGAGCCAAAATAGAGAAGGCACTGTGCTTCTAGTCGTGAATGTGCTGCAGGGAATGAACTCAAGAGGCAGGAGCCCAGAAGAAGCATCATACAGAGGAGCACTGAGAACAGAACAACTGACAGGTCAAACCATGGTTGTTCTAACCCCGGCTATAAAAAGAGATATAAAGTCATAGCTTGAGTCCAAAGACCCCCAGCTTGGCAGGGGTAGGAAACTTCCCATGGCCATGGAGGAGACAGAGGTGAGGACAGCAGTGATGAAAAGTGCACTCCTGTGAAATCACCCACATCCAAATATCTCTCCCAACTTCTTATTATCTCTTGGCACCTCAAAAGGTTTAAACTTTTTTTTTCTTTCTCTTTTTTTTCACCACAGTGTACGCCTCAAACCACAGCAAACCTGCTTCTTTACTGTGCTGTGCACAGCTAAGAGCCCTGTCAAAGAGCAGATGACAGTACGGCTGGAAGGCAGCCTCCTCCCGTGCTTTTCTGTGTTGCAACAGTTTCCAAACATTTCTGGCAAAGCAGAGAATATAACTCCAGTTTTGCATATGTTGGCCGAGTGCTGTGTGTACCAGACCAAACCAAAGGTATGTCCCACAGGAGCTGCTGTAGGTGACGTTTGTGGGCCAGGTATCCTCAGCACTGCACGATGCTGGTGTTGCCCATGGCCATCCCTGGGATTTGCTCCGTGAGGGCTGAGCCAGCCCCATCTGTGTGCTACAGGGGTTAACACCACCCCTCATCCCACTACTGTACTCATTACTGGGTCAATTCATTCATGGGGTCTAACAGAAAGATGGGGACAGGCTTTTTAGCAGCGCCTCTTGTGACAGGACAAGGGGTGATGGTTTGAAACTGAAAGAGGGAGATTCAGACTGGAGAGAAGGAAGACATTTTTTTACTCTGAGGGTGGTGAGACCCTGGCCCAGGTTGCCCAGAGAGGTGGTCGCTGCCCCATCCCTGGAATCATCCCAGGTGAGGTTGGCCAGGGCTCTGAGCAACCTGCTCTGGTTGCAGATGTCCCTGCTCCCTGCAGAGGGCTCATCACTAGATGACCTTGAAAGGTCCCTTCCAACCCAAACCAGTCTATGATTCTATGATTGATAAGACTGAGCAAAGTGCTTTATCAGTCCAAGACCAATGCTTCAGAAGAAAGGCCAAGCAAAAAGACAAAATTATATAAGCAAGATGCTGAATGCACCACGAGCCAGCTGATGCTCACAGCAGGTTGCACCACCAATGGCAGCTGCCTGGCAGCCCCACAGCAGTGCCAGGGCACACTGAACACAGCCTCAAGCTGCAGAATCACTCAGCACATCTCTGAGAGCAGCCAAGAGAGAGGGGGTTTTGTCCTGCTCCTCCTCCCCTCATTTTCCACTCTCTCACCCAAAATCTTAGCTCCCGTCTGACTTCTGTGTCACTCCAGGTCTTCCCATCACATTAACTCATCCATCTATTACAGGAGGATTACTCAATCCCCAGGGTTAACCTTCACCCTCCCCAGTTACCAGTGCTCAGGCTGGACACCCCTTCCCATCAAACAGCTCTGTGGGACCTGCTGCCCAGGGACTCCCTCCTGCATGGCCAACAAGTAGCCCAGTGACAAGGGACAAACAAACATCAGACACCTTGAAAGACACTTTTGGTGGTCATTTTATATTTCAAGAGGAAAGTCTGGTCTGCCTCAGCCAGGCTGGGATCTGAACGCACAGCAATATGGTGAGATTAAATTCTAATTTCCAACCCTCTTGATACAGACAATCACAAAAACAGGGTATGATAAGCTTGGGGATGGCCTCTCGTGTTCTTAGGGCAATTAACAGAAATAATGTAGTGAATAACCATGCTGTTTCTAATGCTGCAGGTTACACAGAGGGAAAAGCTCCGCTCCGCCCCAGTACAGCTCTTATTAACAATCGCCACGCACAGGCAGACAGCAGTTGGTGTTTAGTGCCTACCTTGGGAGATGAATTGCTTTCTGCCTGTATCCAGACTGCAATCATCTCGGAGACAAACAGAGCTGCATGTCACAGCCGCAGCTAACACACCGACAGCTGGAGGTGGTCGGGAGCTTTGCAACCAGAGGGCTGTGCGAGGACAAGGGCAAACACTGGCAGCCTCCTGCTGGGGAGGGGTCTGTCCCACCCTGGGGGGTGACGCATCTTTTTGAGCCATCACCAAATGGCAGCTACCACAGCAGGTATTTAACTCCCGAGGTGGATGTCAGCACAAGGATTTAAAGACTCAGTGACCACAGAGGTGCCATGAGGGCACTGTGATAGGACCCAGCAAAGGGTAGAAGATCTACCGTGGCCAGGAGCACTTCTGTCCCTTGCCCCTGTCCTCCTGTGAGATGTAGGACCCTACCTGTGAGCCAGGGCCAAGCATCCTATTGATGAAGCCCGACGGCTTCAGTTCTCAAACCCAGGCAGCATGAAGAACCACCAAGAACCAGAGTTTTGCTTTTTTCCATCCCAAACACATGCACCAAGTCCCATATCATGCAGGGAAGAACAGAGAGGTTTGGAAACCACCTGTTTTCCACTGCAAAGGTGAAGCAATTTGCAACATACCCCAAAATCACAGCACCAGGCAATATCCTCATCAGGGTTTTGCAGCGTTTGCTCCATATGCTAGACAACACTTTGCTTCTTTGTCCATTTTGATCCCTGGGACATCTATGTAATATAGGGCAAAATAAAGTCCCATTAACAGAAGAAATCACCCACTCACATGGGTCCCAAAGGTCTCCAGCTCACGAATACTCTGCTTTTCTGCAGCAGCTACCAGCACGCCTGCTGTGCACACACATACACAGAGATGGGATTTAATGAAGAGATTAATCTGCATAATTCTTGCTCCAGCCTCCTCCCACTGACAGCAGATTTGTCTTGGATGCTCTGAAGAGAGCATTTGTTGCAAGAGCTACAACTTCTCCTATCACTCGCCCACAAGCAGCCAGCAGCAGTGGAGGATTTTCATCCACAAACATTCATTCTTTTTCTGTTTTCAAAAGGAAGGGCACATTATTCATGCACCAGGCTTCCCCCACCGTGAAAACTCCCTTTTATTTTTGCTTCACAAGGGCTTTGTAGAGCAATATAAGCAGGCACTGCAAGCATGTAGGAAAAAATCAGCATTCCTGAAGGACAGAAATGTTTTGTGGCCCTGATGAAGTTAGGAGTGGGATGTTAAAAGATCATTTCTACCAACAAAATAAGGCTGCTTAACCACATCACTAAATCCAAACACCCTTCTCTTCTCTTTCACAGGTCTCTGTACCTGGCTGCCAAGAGCAACAGAGAACATCCAACCCACAGGTAACCACAGGTTAAATACTGCCGCAGCCTGATGGAGCCTCCTGACTTCCAAAAGCTGTCCCAAACTGTTTGCTTGCACTTTCAGCTGGGTATTTGCAAGGCGATTTCTAAGGATTGCACACCAGAGAGTCTTAAGAGAGCAAAGTGGTGTTCTGGTTGACTCACAGGTATAAAGGAGGAGCCCAAAGTGCCCATTTCAGACTAATATTACCTCTCACATAAAATCCTTGCTTGATGCTAACGCTCACCCTTTGGGCACAGTCTGGAGAGGGGAAACATAAGCCTTCATTTTTCAAAGGCTGAGTTTCTGCTCAGGATAAAATACTTAGGACACTTTTCACACCCCTTTCAATGGTAAGAGTCGCCTGGCACTGAACTGGCACTGAACTCTCCCATGCCAAAGGGTGACAGTTGTTGCAGCAAAGTAAGCGATTTTGTGACCCTATCCCAGAAGTTTGACACTGAAGTGCAACAGGAAGCATTCTTCCTTGGTGAAACATGTTTTACTAGCATGTTTCCACACTTCCTTTAATACCAAGGAAAACCAAGCAAGCAGCAGTGCTGCAGTTAGAGGGGGTGAACTGGTTTGGGAAAAGCCAGCATGGGCAGCCCTTGGCATTCGGGTGTTACAAGTGGGAGCTGGGAGTTCTGCCTCCCACAGCAGTGAAATACCTCCAAGTTATTACTATGCTGATCCTCAAAACAAGGGAGAAAAGCACATTGTCAGCTGCCTCCAGCAGCAAGGGAGCATGCATGAGCCTTGTGGGGCTCTACTCAACCCCCATCAGCGTGCTGTCTTGGCCATGACTGCCAAACTTTCCCTATTTGAAAAAGGGTTTTACCTGATGTAAAATGGGACTAGATTTGGAGTTATGAATTCTCAATATTCCTTCAGAAGCTGCCTGCCCTGATCCATCCCTCCCTGGTGTATCCCCAGCTCATCACTACCGCTCCTGGCCACAGTGGCAGCACAGGCAGCAAACAAAGGTAACGCACTGGTTACGGCTCTCCAGGGATGAGAAAGACACAGTAAAAACCACCTTCTCCCTCCCCACAGAGTGCACAAGCCTGTGCTCCAAAGCAATTATGGACACACGGAGCTTTGATTACCGGTTGTGCTTTTGTGATGCTGAAGGCAAGCGCTTGGCAGCGGGAGGAGGAGGGAGATTCCAGGAGCTAATTCAACACTTGCTAGTTAAACGCTGGACTGTAATCATGTCCCTAGGCAGAGCCAGAGATGTACAAATGACTTTAGCAGGCTGGTTTCATCCTCCTGCTATTGGCTGCCCTACCAGGCAAAAAACTGATTTTCATCATGGATGTTTAATATAAATACATGCAATTCAGAGGGAGGCACAGAGAGAGAGACAGCAAGTGAGAGACGGACAGCTTTAAAATATGCCAAAAAAATAAGGTTATTTGGCAGAGGTTTGGGTGCCCTGGTGCCAGGCAGCACAGCAGAGCAGGGCAGCCAATGCTCAGAGCTTCTCCCTTGATTTGGCTCTTTCTGTGCACACGCTGAATGTGATGCCTGGGGGGAGGTGGAAATGGAAAGCATGAGCCTCCCCCTCAGCCTACGCCAGCTGCCTGCCCATAGCACGACCGACCACAAAAATCAGCTCCAGTTCTATCATCTGATCCCATCCTCCTCCTCTGGCTGCTCTGCTTCTGATTGTCACCTGTAACGAATATAGCAGTTGCAGAATAAAGAAAAGCTATTTTCCCTTGTAATTATTTCCCCACACTTCTGGTGAGACTAATTACAGATATTTGGCTTTGCTCAGCACTTGGTCGAGCTGCACCCGTGTGCAGGGCTCTCACTCCCTGAGCCGGTGAGACCTTGGCAGAGGTACCAGAGGGTCCCACATGGGCTGGTCCAGAAGGGACTGATCCACCCCCCTGCTTGTGGCCACATCCCCCACTGCCCAATGGAAATGCCAATAGGCATCTTGTGAAGAAGGGATGTTATCCCACTAAAACTCTGACTGTGGGCATCCAAGGAGGTGGCAATACAATGACTGCCAGAGGCCACCACCCCTTTGCTAGCCCTGAGCGAGAAGAGAGAATCATCCCACTAATGCCTGAGAGCTCCTTGATCCCACAAGCAGGGAAACCTTTTAACTGAAGAGAGGGATCAGCATTGCACTAATGCATCCATCTCCTACAAATGCACCCCCCACCACTCCCGATCATAGGGATAATTAAACACAAATTCCTTCCCAGCCCCTTCCAACATGTCTAACCCAGCTGCAGGAGACAGGGGACTGCAGAGCACAGGAAGACGGGTGTAGCTGTGAGCCTGGAGAAATGATGCCTCTTAATGAAGCCACAGCATAGATCACGATGTGTGTGTTTCTGCTTGTTACGAGTCAGTGCGCTAACGAGCGTGTCCCTGGCAGACGGGACCCAGGAGCACAATGCATCCCAAAGATACAGATTTCTAATTAACAAAGTATTTTTGAGTAATTCTGCAGCTCTGGGCTGGGAGTTCTTCACGATGGGTTCCACCACCCCCGCCGTCGTGCTGCAATCCCTAATTATCAGCAGGGAACCAGAGACAAAGCCAAAACACCCATCACAAGGTCAAGAAACACTGTGCAGGAGACGTAAGACCAGGTTTCCACATTCAAAGCATGGGGTTACATGCTTCCCACAGATGGATCCTCCAGGCAGGCTGCAACACAGGACAGATGACCCCAAATTGTCCCTTTCTGACCCCAAAGTTGTCTTGCAGGCGAGTCAAATGACTTCCTCTCTGACAAGAAAGAAAGAAAATGAAAAGAGGAAAGAAAAAGAGCAGCCTATGGACATTACCAGGTCGGTATTGTGGGGAGGAGGAGAGGAGGGAAAGGAAAAACCATCATCTCCTTTGGAGCAGCCCAGGCAAATCCAATCCTCCAAACCCTCGCCGGGGCAGAGCCAGCACCACATGTTCACAGCCTCAGGGTTGCTGCCGTGCGGTCAGGGCTCGTTTACGGCTGAAACCTCCTCAGCCCCGCTATTAAAACCATGAAAAACCTCAGCTATTTCCCGGCTCTTCTAAGGAAAGGCAAGTGTTACAGCAGGCTTGTAAGATAAAGCCTCGCAAATCTCCAGCACGCGGATGCTCTTGCACAACGGCTCCAAGCTGATAATTAAGGACAGGGATTGAGGCAGAGTGGCACAAAGCCCTGCTTCATTTTTTTTCAGTTTCAAGAATTTCTTGTCTTTCAGGCTATAAAGAGCTCCCCACGGCCACATCAGCGTAACCTTAATCATGCCCTGATGGGATGATGAGGGGTGTGCATTTCCTATTCTAATTAAGAAAGAAACCCCACGAGGGTAAGTGAGCTCCTGGGTCATTATCCAGCTCCGTGTGCTGAGCCCAGCCCGTGGGGTGCAGCCTTGCAGCACGCAGCCTCGCCGTGCTCACTCTATTGCTGCTGCTTTACGGGAAAGAGCGAATTTTAGTCATCAGTACACCTTAAAAACACTCAACACACAGAAGTACAGTTACCACTGCCTATGAAATGGAGGCGTTTCTCCACATTTGGGTCTCTAAGGACAACAAGGTGCAAGGATGATGAGCCAGATCTCCAGGAGATGTGGTCCTAATCCTATTTGGCCGTGCAATCCTTGTGTTTGTTTTCCTCCTGGATCTGTTTTCCTCCCCTCTTCTTCTCTTTTCAGACTAAGTTTTTTCTACCTGATTAGTCTCTACTATGGTTACAAATGGCTACAAATGGCATCTACTACAACAAGAACCAAAACTCTCTTGGGATCATAAGCCAGCACCTGGATACAAATCCTGACTCTGCCAGATTGCAGCTTCTTTTGTATTTTTCACTTCTTTAAACAAAAGGAATAAATATCTAATGAGTAACATCACAGAAAACAAGAAGCCCTTTCTGTTCCCATCAGTCTCATCCACAGGTTTTTCATCTTCATGGATCCAGGATGTTGGCAGCCAAGATGCTTTGCTGAGAACCCGGGTGAGGAGGGAACCAGGGTCAGGTACTCTTGTATTTTTAATCATTTACTCCATACTTTTTCTCCAATTTACCATTTAGTCCCTATTTTAAATCAAACACTTCCCTTCATGCAAGCATGGTGTGCACAATGACACATGCCTGTAAATTAATTACCAACTAATTAGGATGTCTTGGAGCAGTTTGTCTTCTGCTCTTCAACGCCCAGCATGGGGATGTTTGGAAGAGCAGATGGTTCAGGTTTTCCAGCCTGTTCCTGCTCCCAGGGCTCTACTGCTCTGCTCTGTTCTGCAGTTGTGATACAACAAGGAAAGGGAAATGGAAAAGGAGGAAAACTCTGCTTGCTGAGCATGAAGCTTCTTGGTAAGACAACCCTGCATGAAGGAAATGCTGGTGAGACTGAAGACAGCTGAGGAGTCTGGAGGTTGTGGTGAGGCGGAGAAGGTTTTCACCTCCCAGCTCCCTTAATAATGGTTTTGAACACTTTCCTTCACTGTGGTGGATTTGATCCTCCTGTCACTGCAGGTGGGCAACAGGCAGCTCCCACCAGCACCCACGTTCGCACACCACGGCCAAAAGCATCCTGGAAAAAGCCCCTTCCTGCTCTCCTGAGCCTGGCGGTGGCCCTGAGGATTCAAGGACCAGGGAGGGGACAGCGACCCACCGGGGTAACAGTGGCTTTTGAAAGCCAACTCACCAGGACTGCGGCTTCCTCTTCATGATGCCCTGACGTCTCCACTGGGAGTGCGGGCTGAGGTGGTAGGTGAGCTGCCGGCAAAGCTTCTCCATGGCCCCAAGGGAGTCCCCCTCCTGCAAAGACAAGGGAGGGACAGCAGGTGAGGTGTCTGCAGTGTTGCAATCACACCCACAGGGTGCTTCTGACCCCAGGGTGGCTCCCTGCTAGAAGCTGGTAAGTCACGAGAGACCATGCTAAAAATTGTACAGGAAGGGGGAAAAAGAAACCCCACTAATTACTAAGATGATGCAAGGATAGGGTGTTTCACCGAGAGCCACCTTATCCTGCACACCCATTCACATTGCTTCTGGAGAATGAAAGCAGAGGTGCCTGAGTCGCCTGAGTCCTGCCTGCTTAAGATCCCTTCTTGGCTGCTGTGCTGGGGTTCAGGGGATTCACACCGCAGGGTCATCTCTTTGCAGTTCATGCAGCAGCAGCACTGTTACCATCTGACACATATGCAGGAGCTTTCAGCACTAAAGTTTTAGAAACAGAGTAAACAAACCAAACTACCCATCCATTACCATCAGAAGAACAAACACTAAGAGGCTCTGTGAGCTGATGGAGATCTCAGGAACAGTGCTTATCAGAATCTCTCAAAATATTTGTCAGGATGACAAAGGCTTCAAGGAAAACAGGGATTTTGGCAGAATCATCTCAATTCTGATTAAAATTTTCACCCAAAAGGATAGTAGCTTGGAACCTCTGAAAGTTTCTAAGAATTTGGTTCTAGAAATTTTGGTTCCTAAAAATAAAATACAAATACCAGCACCTGGACTGTTCAGTCATGTTTCATTGCAAGATCTTTATACACTAAGGAATAATACGACATCCAGTAATGTAAACCACCCGCCTTGCCCTGCCTGCCTTGCGCTCTGAAAGGTCACAAGAAGAGACGAGTTTGACCTAAAGAATAATAATGATGATAAAAAAAAAATCATCAAGATGTGATGATTTATGGTATCTGGTTTTATGAAATTGCTGCATCATGAGACAACTTAGAAAAGACACAGAAACTGCACAGGAAGCCCTAAAAGAAGCAATAAGCCTGGGCTCGGCTCAGTGCTGCTCTTCACTCACACTGATTGATTAAGATTTTGCTGTGAAGAGCTGGGTGGGGATGCTGAGGAAGATGCTGCATCTTCTCTGCCTGGCCACCCAATTTCTGCTGCCTTCCCATCCTCCCTGAGAGCCCAGGCAGAGCTGTGAGCTCCGCGTTTTGCAGCCTGATTTATGCAATAGATTCTCCCACCTCACCTCCAAGTCAGCAGAGCGGGACCGGCTTTATAAAGACATTATAAATATTGAATTTACTAAGGAGCAATAGGGATTTTGACAAATCACCTCTGGGCTTGCAGGGAAACAATTGCAGCAGGTTTTCTCAGGGTAAAATAAAAAAAAACAACCCAAAACAACAAATCAAACACAAAACCAGGACAGAAAGGGCAATTCTGCAGATGGCTGGAGCAGAAATCTCAGTGTAGGACTTGTGGGTCCTTAGCTTCTCTATTCAACCCACTCTGTAAGATAGGAAGCCTTGACAGAAGCAGGGGTAGTTTATCCCCAGACACAGCGGGTGCCTACGCAGTGACAGCCATTCATCAAAAGCTGGTTTAATTGAGGGGAGATTCTTGCCCAACTCCATCTGCACTAACTGGCAGTGAAGCGATGGCATCAGTGCTCACCGTCACCATCAGGCACACAGTCACAGGGAATTTTGGGTGCTCAGGTAGAAACTACAGATCCACAGATACCAGCAGGGCACAGCCTATGGAATCTGTTGTGTCAGCACGAGCTGGAAACGGCGCAAGTCGAGGAGCCGTTTCTCATCTGAGCTCTGCAAGCATTTGATGGCCACACCTCCTGATTCCCAGGAAATCTGAGTTTAAGAGCATATTTAAACCCATACTTTTCAATGTCTCATTTATCACCACACTTAACTTGAAATAAGGGTTTTAATCCCACAAATTTCAATGGGACATCAGCCTATGTTAAACCTCAGGCTTGCCAAAATCTCCTCTCCTGCTGGCAACCCTGGGGCAAGAAATATCTATATAACCAGCATCCCTAACGGGAGAAGAAACCACCATGAATGTTGACATCTATGCTATTTTTTTTTTTTTTTACCTTTGTGTAGTATCTACAGCAAGCTGCCTGGTACCATCAGCTTTCATTTGATCTATTTTTTCATCTGTTACCATTCAAAGCATTTTGACAGCCCCTGAAATAACAGCGTCCCCCCGTCAGCACTGCGCAGGGGGTTCTGTGTCCAAGTCCTCACCACAACAGGTGGAAAAACTCTTGTTGAAAGGGAAACAAGGTGCTAAAATGCTGTGGACTAAATAGCCACCATGCTGCAATGCAGTGCTGCAAATTGCCTCCAATATAATCCTAAAAGAGACAATTACAATTGTCTCCACTGTTATCCTGACCACTAAATTGTCAGGGAAGTGAAATGATTCACAAGTAGAAATGTGGCAAAAAGCTGAGAAAATAGAAGAAACAAGTTTTTGCTGGTACAAATGTGTCAGGACCATCTTCTCTCTCTGATACAAGGTTTTTAACTCAGGCAGTGTGCTCACACCAGCCCTTGGTGTGCAGCTGCCCGACCTCCTGAGCAGTGTGGCCAGATGGCTGCTGGAAGGTCAGACCTGGACTTTACATCAAACCAGTTTCTGAGAAGTTCAGCCCAAAGAAACCCTCTCAACAGAACCCAGCAGATCCTCTGTCAGAACCAATACAGCACATTGAGGGCTCCAAGGAACGATGCTAGAGGGGCAAAGCACCTCTCTGCATCAGTGGCCACAGTCAGCTCATCCTTCACAGGGTCACCCCCACTGGCCACTATTTTGCCCCTTTTTTCTTCACAAGCAAGCTCAACTCACAAGCCCTGCAGGTACTGGTCTACTTCTAGTTTGGGGTTTTAATACATGATTTAGAGACTTCTGCACACAGCAACTCACGCATCAACTTCTGGTTTTGGTACTGTGCGAGGGTATAAGCCAGCCACAAAAGTATAGTCTTTTCCACGGTGGTCTAGAGATAAACGCCCCACTTTAGCACTGGGGTAAACAATCAGCCCATTTCAGAGCCATCATAAGTGACACCACTTTGGGGTCAGGCTCCTTGCTTCTGCACATCTCATTCCCATCACTGCACTTCACCTGCCCGTGAGTGAGACTCAAACCTCTCTGCTTCAAGAACCACTGTTTTTAGGTACCTTCCTAAATCTTTGCCATTCCTCCTGAGAGTTTCGCAGGAGGCTCCAGAGCAGCCCCAGGCCTGATCCCCAACATCCGAGAGCTGCCCTGGGCTGCACAAAACACGTGCACAGAAGAAGGGATTCAGCTGATGCAGCGCCAAGGGCAGAGCTGGATGCTTGTCTTACAGTCTAAACAAAGGATGTTTCACTGTTTATGATCCAAGTCTATCAGGAAATAATTGAAGCTGGTGCACACCCTGGTGGGACAGAGCTCATCTGAAAACTGAGTCAGCTTAAAAATCAGCCCAGCTCACCCCTGTTGACAATGTTTTAACCTTGCTGCCCGGTGAACAGGGGGAGCACCCCATGTGGGGCCTTACATTAGCAGGCAAAATGATGTCCAGCACTATCCCCATGGGCAGCCATAGCCTTCCTGTCACCATGCCTCCCTCTGATTCAGGATAACACTCCTGCTCCCCACCCAGCATGCTCCTCTCTGCTCTGTGCCACCAGCATCCTCAGGCACAATGCAAGAGAAGCCACAAACCCCATCGGGCAGCAGCTGCTGCCGCCGCCATCCTCCCTCGCTGCTTCCAGCAATGGCCCAAAGGTCTTTCTGCTCCACCTACATCAGTCTATATCACATCACTTATGTAAGGTCAATGTAAGGCTGGGGTATTTTTGCGGTCAGAGGGCACGTGAGCAGCAAGGCAGACTTACCTCAGCCTGCAGGAATTGAAACCCACAGCACTGGGTTTTGGCAAACACTGTGTGGTCTTTCCATAGAAGGAACAATAATCAAGCCCAAGACACATACAATTTTCACCAAGCATATTGTCTTACCAGTAGAGCCAAAATACAGCTACAGTCATTCCTGAAATAACACGCAGGGATGGATCTCCAGCAATGGCAACACCAGTGATACCACAGAAGACCTGTCCATTCTAGCACCAGACATTCATGGTGCAAGTGTGTGGGAATGTGCCATTTGTTACTCCATTTTTCTCAAGCTCTGAGAAGAAAACTGCAGAGCATCTCAGGGTTGGGGAAATGAAGCAGACCACACAGAGAGTTCAGCTTTCCCAAGTGACAATGCTTCCAGAAAAAAACCTGTTTCACAGAGCTGGGATATGCCCTTTCTCTTAGCACTGCACTCACAAGCCAGCTGATAAATGCTGGTAAGATGCTGGTGATGAGCTGTCTGCTGAGCTCCCTATGGATCCATCAGCTACACATCTGGAAACATCTGTGAAGTTGCAAAGGCTCTCAGTACCATGGTCTTGCCCACACCAGTAGAGCTCCTACATCAACAGGGAGAGAAGCCTGTGCCACACATACAGGAAAACTGCTTTGAGCAGCACCCAAATGGGGGGCAAAGCCTCTCTGGAGGGACCAAGAATGCTGTAGGGCACCCTCTCTCCTTTTCATTCATCTTGGCTGCTCAGCTGGAAAGCTTTGAGGAGAAGACATGCCTCACAGAGCTCCCTTATGCAGCACCCTGGCTCTCAGCAACTCATGAAGCCCCCAAGGAGCAAGCCCAGGTGGTGCGAGCAGCAGCTCAGAGAAGCGTCTTGGCTTCTATTTGACCTTGTCCTGTCCCAAGCTGGCAGAGACCCAGCACGGTTCCTGGCCATCAGACACAACACTCAGCATGGGACAGAGGAGGTATGAGGGGAAAGCCAAGAGCGGAGGCTGTACCCTGCAAAGGGCCCCTTTCCCTGTTGTTCCTCCTCCATCTTCGCCTGCCTCCAGCTCTCTGGAGAAGGAGAGGGCTGCTTGTTGTGGGGAGGAGCCTGGAGATTCAGGAGATTTTAATCCCTTAACAGATTTCAGCTGGGAGAGGGATTCATGGCACATGCCCCATCTGTGATCCACAACCAGCCCTGCACCAGTGGGATCTTGATCAACTGGAAAACAAGGGGGAGTGGCACAAGCTGAGCCTTGTCTGTCCCCATGGTAGGGAGGGTGCCCCAGACATGTGCTGGAGACCACCAGGCTCCTAACCCTGGCTCCAGGCCCAAAAGGAGAGTTCTGGATGAAGGGATGGAGCAACAGTGCTTGAAATGAGAACCAGTTAATCCCTGGGGATCAATGAGAGCAGGTAAAGCCCAGGAGCCAGGCTCCTCCAAACCCCTGTTGTGTCCTGCTAAACCCACCCTGGTTTCTGCAGGAGGACCTGTTTTATCCTCACTGAAGGTCTCACCTGCAGTGCAGGAGAGAAACCATTCAGCCTCTCTCAGCACCCTGTGACAGATCCTACGGGTGAGGGACTGCCCAGCATCTGTGCACCACTTTCAACCACAAATGAGCGATCCTTGGACATGTCCCTCACCAAGCTGCTGGCGGAGGGAGGGCGGGTAATTGGAAGCAGAGGGATGACACCATGGGAAAGAAAACATGGGATGAGCAGGACTGTGTTTTCACTGGATAGAAAGAACCACGGCATCACTGCCTGCCCTCCTTGCACCACCGCACAGCAACGACTCCTGGCCGATGCAAGGAGGGTAAGGTTTGTATTCACAAACCCAATTTCAGGGCTGCTCCTAAAGAAGCAGCCAGAGAGCTCAAAGGAGGACGCAAAGCGTGTGCAAGCCTTGTGATAAAGATGTTATTGCAAATTAATTTGTTTTCATTAAGAAATTAATCACCCACTCCTCCTCCTCCAGCAGAATCCCTGGTGGTACGCAGAGCCCTGGAGGGGGGTTGCACCGGGGCCAAACATTGTGTAAAATAGGCCAACGTTAATGATTAAAGAGCCTTGGTAAAGAATTCCTGCGGCAGCACAGCAGGGGATTGACCCAAATTAGAACAATTAGCCATTGTCTCCAGGCGGAGAGGATGCAACAGGTTTTGTCTCCTGTTATTACACAGTCCTACATTTCTGTCGCTCACAATCAGTCTCGGGGGGGAGGGGGGGAGGTGCTGTCCTGGAAATCTTAACCTGCAAGAAGTTCCATATTGGCCCTTCCGATTCATGGTTTTGACTTAATTAAAAAATTAATTTGGGTGGGGTTTTTTTCCCCTTTTCAGTTTCTTTTAAACAACTTCTCAAACTTGCAAGGTCTCTTTCCAGATGCTGCAAGATTTACAGTTGCTGCTGTGATGCGCATAAAGGTCTGTCCCTACCCAAACCATTGGGAACACCTTCCCTGCATATGAAACATTTGGTGTGGAGACCCCTCAGCCAAGATCAGCGGACAAGGATCCTTAAAACATGACCTATTTCATACCCAGAAAATACAGAGAATGACAGAATTCCTTCCAAATCCTCCTTATTTGTCTTGGGTGACTAACTAGGACAATAGGATAATAGTTTGGACTATTAAGAAAAAAAAAAAAAACAGTTGAGAGAAAAAAACAACCTTATGTTCACAATGGTAAATAGAGTGATTAGCAGTTAAACAAGGACATAAAATAGTGAGAGAAGCTCTAGGAAGCTCTAGAACAGATCACCCACAATGGCTTTGACATGTTTTGACATTAGCAACAAGCAAAGGAGAGCGAATCCCCAGTAACTCATGCTGAGGTAGGGATAGACTATGGGCTTTGGAAAAGTTGACAGGAAAATGAAGAAGAAATGTTACCTCAGCACCATGAAATGGCCACACGTGCAAAGCTTTCATGTGCCAATGGATTCCTAACACGTGCCAAAGCTGATGGGCCACAGAGACCTCCAAATACCTACTAGGAAGGTGGCAAGAGAAGGCACAGGGACACATCTCGGGCAACTAGTGAAAGCCAGGTCCAATAGTCACCACTGCAGAGCAGCTGAACCCCCCCACAATCCAGGTCAATACAACAGCTGGGAAAAAGCTTTGCCCACCCAAAGCCTGCAGCCACCCCTGCAGCCCCAGAATGGCTTTCCCCAGCCACTGGCACCAGAACAGCATCCTGCTCCCCAGCACCGGGGCCCCGGGCTTTAATAGAAACCGAATTTACGATGCCTTCCCTTTTGATGTGGTCACGCGGAGCTGAAGTCATCTAATGGCTTTCTGGTTTTCCTTTTTTCTTTCCTTTCTTCTTTTTTCCCTCCCCCCTTGCTTTCAAAGCATGGGGCTAAACTGCAGCCTATTGTTGCAGACATCTGCGCTGCAGCCAGCCCTGGTCCCAGCAAGCCACCACCAGACTTGTCTTTTGAAGCACTAATGGAGTTTTCTCCGTCGAACTGTTTTCCTGAGATACCAGGAGCAGAGAAGGTAGGAAAGGATTTAAATCCATCATTCCCCTCTCACCAAAGTCCAGAATGCACCAGCACCCAGCTGACAGCAAGTGCTCGGGTTGGTGTGAGATCATCCCATCAAAAAAGGCTCAGTGGCTGCTCCTACCTACAACCCCATCCGGGTGGGCAGGGGAGGAAGATCCACACAAGCACCAAACCTCTCTTCCTGCACAGCTGGTTGGTCATTGAGTTCCTTGGGCGAGGCATGAAAATGAACATGGCAAAATCTCCATTGTGCTGTAGGGAAGAGACCTCCAGGAAGGCATCCTTAAGATATCACCGTAAGGATATTGCAATTCCCTTGCCATCGTTTCAGACTCCTCTGGGAAAAGACCCCAGTGCTTGGGGAATGAGTGAGGAGGTGGATGACGCCCAAAGGCAAGCAGATACAGGCACGCTGGCTTCTAAGTGATATGTCTTGTCCACGCAGGGGAAAATCCAAATGAAGTGACAATATGGCTTTAAATGGGTCCATCTGACCACTCAATACCCCTGTGCAGAAATTCTTCTGAAAATAAATTAAGGCCCTTTTAATTCAAATCAGAAAAGAAATGGAACAAATTTAATAAAGGCCATTTTAATAAGAACGAGGTTGCTCACAGCAGGGTTCACTGCAACTGAGCTAATCCACTTGATCTTTCCTGAGTTTCCCCAGGTACACAGCCACAGGGCCAACCACCACCCGTGCCCCCCCTGCTCAAGGTTAGGGCCAAGCACTCAGCAGCAGCAGAAACACTCCCATGGCTATTTTTTTTTTTTTGTAAGGGAAGGATGTGCCCCAGAATGAATTCACAAAATGAAATGGCCAAGAGAAAATAAAAGACCAGCTGGTCCTGGAAGAGAATGACGGTCACTTACATGAGAACGGGCATTTGGCTTCTTACAGGAAAAATGCGTTTTGGGTTTGGTTTTTTTTTTGGCATGGGAAATTTAGATTTGGGCTTGGGGACCCATCTGTCAGCACAGCTCCAGCAGTGAGCCCACTGCAGAATCCTTCCCAAACTCTGCTTACGTCTCCTCTCCAGCCACCCACATACCAGAGGGAGGCTTGAAAAGACAACAAAAACAAACCAGCTCCTGATTCCTCACTGTGGAAGGGCACTTGGTGGTGGAGCTGGGTCCACGGGGTGCAGGATTTGGGTCACAGACCTGGGAAGAGTCAGCAAGACCCTTGCAGAGCTGTCAAATACCACATACAGACAGCTCGCTTTCTTGGAGGCTCTCTGCCAGGAAAGGAGCATCTCCACCTTGGACAAATCTCATTTATTTTCCTGTAGTGCTGTATTTTACAATGACCACTCAACAGGGCTCAAAGACAAAGTCTAGCATCAAATAATGCACTACAGCTTATTTCAAATCACCTAATGTAGGGTTATTTTCATATAAAACTATCTCAAATATTAGGAAGTGGTTTGTGGGAAATTCTACTGAGAGTGTGTTAAAAGATACACAGAAATAGAAATGCAAAGATGTGGAAGTTGCACAAAAACAATGCAAATCCACCAAACAGCTCCAGATGCTCTTTGAATGAGGAATGTTGTTCATACTGGAAACCCTACTCTCTTCCTTCTGGTTATAGCATCGAAAATTCTGTCTTAAAGAAGGACAGAGGTAAAAGCAGCTGCCTAAAGGAGCATAAATAAGAGGCAAAGAAAAAGATGGGGGTTTTTTTGAGGAGAAGGAGGAAGAGAAGGGCCAGTCTACTATCAAGTAATAAACTATACTTTGATAAAAGCTTGTTAGGAAGTAAAACTTCCTGTCCAGCAGCAACCGTTTTGTACAAGAAGGAGCATTTTGGAGATGTTGTAAGAATTGAGAAGAGGAACCACTTCTCATCAGCATTCCCGATCAAAACACTCATCCCATTACCCAACAAAACCCAAAGCCAGCAACAAAACCACGCAGTACAATTTCAAACCCCGTGCCCAGGCCAGGCCTCCAGCCATCAAGCCAGCTATGCAGAAACGGGAGTGACAGCCCCAGCTACTGCACAACACGTCTCCAAACTGAAAATCCTTTTGCATAAGACTAATTAAAGGTTGCAGCCATGATTAGCTGCAAGCTCTGGGCTGAGAGCACATAGCATAAGCAGCACTTCTGGTCTTCACCACCTTACTGGAGAAGCCTGACACACGGGCAGGAGCAGTGGCTGAAGGTGCCCCTTAGCAGATGGCAGGTACTCCATGCCAGGGCAGACAGCAGCAGGTCTGGCAGCAAGTATGGCAAAATTAACATTTTGTGGAGTCCTGGCTGACAACAGCACAAAACTTAATGAGGCAGAAAGTCAGCAACTGGTGTAAACCATAAATGGCCTCAATCTGGGGACTTCTGGGCAGCAGGTGCCCACAGGGATAACCAGTCTCTCGAGCTGAGGGTGACTGCCTGACCCATAGCTCCTCACCATGCTTATTGCAGCTGGTCTCCCAAAGGTCCTGTGAACTCCTTGGTCCAAAAAGAGCAACTGGCTTTGATCAAATTAACCAAATACTCAGCCACTGAGCATGGCACACCCATTAACTTCATGGTTCAAAAAAATCCCCAATCCTCTGCTTCCAGGCCAATCTACCAATGGTGCAAATCCTCCTCCCAGTGCGGCCCAAACCACAAAGGCACAAGATCATCACCACATCTTCCCATCACATGCTGGATGCAGAGATGGGAGTGGATGGTGACCTCCTTCAGATGACCAGCAAGGGACTGAACAGCAGCAAGGTTAATTCTTTTACTCTCTGTAAGGGATTTTCTCTTATTCAACTCTTAAAAAAACAGACAGACCAGTCCAGCTCTGGACTGACCTGACACCACAAATCCACTGCCAAATCCATGTCTGAGGACATCTACATTGGGCATGTTGGGCATCTTGCCACAGTACTGAGTGCTCACCTAGGATGATCACAGAATACTGAGGATGTCTTCAACTGAACCCTGCCTCGAACAAGCCCAGATACAGAGTTGGTAAAGCTGCAGCAGCAGCAGAACACTGAAAGAGAAAATGTGTAGACACAAAGAAAAGAAATGGAAAGCAGTTTTGCAATGGAGACATGGCTATGAGCAGTGCTCGCCACCCGCCCTGACGAAAGGCCAAAGTGAGATGCATTTGATTCAGTGTTGACAGACCAAAATGAAAAGCAATGTACAATAGGGTTTATCAAGAGAGACAGAAGTACAAGACGAACGGGATCGCAGCAGCTCAGGAAGTTATTCAAAAGGATCCCGGAGTAATATTACACTTGGACTTCAGAGAAGCAATTAAAGAAGGCAATAAAATCTAAGGTGATAGATGGCCCTGAGGGGGACATGTAAGATAAAGGAAAATTACAAAAAAGAATATCAAAATCCTTTGTGAGAGCTACTGGAGAGTACCCAGCTTCGCTTCCGCAGCAGAGGATAAATGAGCAGCTGTCAAAACGACACGGGGAAGGGCAGGGGATCTACCTGCTGCTTTGCACCCATTAGCTCTGTTGCCTAATGCTACCAACTCCACCCTCAGTCAAGATGTGCACGGCAAAACTGCGACCATGGAGGCGGTTTTTGTGCATCACCACGCCAACCTGTGCTCCTGACATATACAGTAAGATCCTCAGCCAAATAAATTGGACCCACTTCAGTGCCATAAACAAAGTCACTAATGGGAAAGCCATTTAGGTGCCAATGTTCATTCCTGGAAGGGTCACTGGACCATTCTTTTAACAACAAATGCATCTGTATCCTTCTGATAGACACAGGGAGTTATCATAAAACAAAGCAAGCAGCTAAAAATCCTGAGGAGTCATTCATTACCCTGGAAATATCTCAGCAAACAACCGAGTCGCGTGTTAATCATGCTAGCTGGTGGAGAACAACAAGACAGAAAACCACCCCAATGTGCTGTGCTGACTGGACTGCAAATGGGAAGAGAGGTCAGAGGTGCCAAACTTTACATCTGCCGAAGTCAGTGTATTCAGTGGATGATAGCATTTGCCTTCCTCCCACACGTGCAGGCAGGGAGGATTGATTTCAGAGCCTTGAGGGACACAGAGCCCTTCAGCACCTCCTCTCCAGTGGGGTTCTGCTGCTCCCCATCACTCACTGCCACTGTCCAAGAGCAGTTTGCAGACAAAGCTTGCCAGTGTTTTGGCAAACAGCATCATCCCTCACCTACAGACCTGACGTCTTTACTCACCCGCGTGCCCCAGGCTGCAGCAAGCACTGCAGCTCCAGGGAGCATTTGCTTCTCAGGCTCTCAGACCCAGCTCAGGGACAATGCATAGAGGATGAAGATGCATGCTGCAGAGCAATGGGCGCATGGAGCTTTGCACAGCATCCGTGATACTTCCCACCATCCTGCCTTGTGCAAACATGGCTCTTCAGTCAAACCCTGCCCCAGCCACCCTCTCTGGAGAGCCTGATGTTTCTCAGGGGAAATCCCATTGGGAGCCACAGATCAGAGCCCAGCACCTGCCTTTGCTGCTAAATGCAAGAACTGGTCACCGTTCTTTGTACCCCTCTCACCTCAGGGTAAAACCAGAAGCAGATTATTTGGTTATTTATGTCCCAGATGTAGGACAGCACGTAGAGATTTTCCCAGCCCAACAAGTCCCCTGCAGAGCCTGTATTTCAGCTGGACCGCACCGGATCCCATGGGAAGCAAACCCTAGTCCAGGCTGTTGAAGGAGAGCAAGAGCGTCCCCAGGATACTGCTGCAAATATTTATGTCATTCTGTGGGGGTTCTCAGCCTCTCACCATGACCCCTGGGAGTCTCGTGACGTGCACAAGAGCCTGGGAAGGGGCGGCAGCAACCCCTTCACATCAGTCCCTGCTGCTCCCTGCCACAGGTGGGCACAGAATTGGGGATTCCAGGGCAAGGGCACAACCCTCAGTACAACATTCGCCTCCAGCTCATTATCTGCTGTGGGGCCCCCATAGGCACAAGAGAACTGGAGATTTCTCTTTTTTTTTTTTTTTTAAAGAAGAAAGGATAAGATCACAGTAACGAAGCAGCAGCTAATCGCAGTGGCTGCGCTCCGGCCAAGCTCTCCCAGCAACAGCTCTGGGATGCAGCGGGGTCATCACGCCATCAAGCACTCCAAGCAGATGTGAAACTACAAATGCAGACACAAGAGCTGTACTGGGGATTTCCTGGAAAGCTGGATAGAAAGGAGAAAAGGGAAAGTGACAGCAAAATCAGGAGGATTAGCAAATTACCTAATGATTGCAAAACTCTTTGAAGATGGAAAGGCTGGGATAAAGCTCTTACCCAAATCCCCAAATATCCCAAACTATGAGATAATAATCTGCTGGATTTTGACCAGAAATCACAGTTCCTGCCATCTACGAAGAGCAATTGCTGAAAAGCCTGCTGGCAACTTCCCTATCTACAAGACCTTGGCTCTTTGCATTTCTTTATTACTTTTTTCCCAGCAAAGAGGGCGCAGCTGCATCCCCTCGGGAGGGACCAATCCCTTGGTGATTCCCTGGGGAAGGAGGACATGTTGTACACGTGGGATGAACCAAAGCAAGGGGCTCCTCTTGCCTTATCAGCACCTCACGGGGTCCTGACCCACCCCACATCTGCAACATTGCTCACTGATACATCTCCTCTGCTTGGCTAGATGAAAGAACCTCTGAGACCTGGCACAGGCAAACGCCTAAGGGGTCAAAGAGCTGCCCCAACGAGGTGACTCTGTTCTGGGGGCTGCAAAGGCAGAGCTTGGTGATCGGTAGCAAAGGGAAAAACTTCTCATTGCTACAAAATTAGCCTGAAGCATATGTCAAGACAGCTGTGATGCTGCAGCTGGGCTAAATACAAGTAACTCTTCAAATTCCAGGATTGGCACTGGAAATAGGAGGGCTTCCAAGACCCAGAGGTGTTTTGGCTTAGTCCTGAGGAGTGCACAGCCCTTCCCGATGCCAGACATTGCTTTCCTCTACTGTGAAATGCTGATGATACACTTTCCCTGCTTCACACTGTGAGTTAGCTCAGAATCGATATTAAAATACCCATCCCAATGCCCAAGTCACCCAGCTCTCCCCTCCAGCCACACCACAGGAGTGGTGCCTACCACACACTCTTCAGTACTTGAGGTACATAGATAATGGTCCTGCCAGGAGGCAAGGAATCGATGTGCTTCCTTCCTTTGCAGTAAATTATGTTCTGATTAAAAGCTAAATGAACTGAACTCAAACGTCAATTACCACCAGAAAACATCAATACAATATGTTGTTACTCTTTAATGAGGTAACTGGGTTTTCATCCATCACTTCCCTCGGGAACACTTTCTCGGACTTACGGGAGAGGCTGCAGGTGAAGCGTGTGGCAGGGTGGACACTCCCAGATGCACAACTCTTGGCTGCCAGAGCCATAGCAGAAAGAGCCTTAGAAAAGATTCAAAGCTAACCAGGGCAACTACAGCCTCACCCACAGACTCTGCTTTACCCCCACGGGAAGCTCAGCCAAGTTGCCTGCATCCACGTGGCACCAGCAGCATCCAGGCATAGGTAAATTCTTCTGCCAGGAGCAAGATCAACGTGACACCAAGCCTGGACAGTGCTAAAAAGCCACACACACCAGCAGGACCCATTAGGACTGCAAACACTTGTTCAAATTATTAAGCAGCATATTGCATTGCTTACAAAATAGTCCACAAGCTTGTCAGCTCTAGTGAAGGCAGCTCAGCAAGTGCTTCCTTCAGTTGTTCCTCCTTCATCACAGTTTTTCTGAACTATATCCCCCATCCTGTGATTTTCTGGGAGTGAAAGACAAAGTCTGCTCGACCCAAACTGGTTTTATGGCATGGATTGCATGCGAGTGGCTCTGACGTGCTGTTTAGGTGGCTTTTTTTGGAGGGGAGCAATGCATTGAGTAAGAGACTAGGGACCAGGTTCAGATGCTCTCCATAGTCCCATGCTCTCCATCTCGTTATGCTCTATCACATCGACAGGGCTTAGCAGCAAACCCCTTCCTGTGTAATAGCAGACTGACTTTTCTGAAATTTCAGAGCACTTTCACCCAGCGACCAAAACCTGCTGCCCCTGACAACCCTCTTGGAAAGCTGGTATCAGCCTGCAGGCAGAGGAGCAGAGCATGCAGCTGACAACTAATTCATATACTGACCTGAGGGTCTACAGCAGAGGCAGGTAAGATCTGGCTTCACTACAGGAGATGAAGTAGATGGGCGAGTGTGAGATGATGAAAGAATATTTTCCAGAGACAACCTGAAACCCCCAAGTACCTCATGTGAAGAAGTATTTTTAATTCTATGTCAAGGCAGATCTGCTAAGTCCCAGGTGCTGCCACAAGACAAATACTAGACCCCTCTCCAAGAGACACCACCAACACTAGAAGTGAGCCTTGCTCATCAAGACCAACAGCAGAGCATCTCTTATGGCTCTTTTTCTTGCCCACAATGACAGAGAGGCCACAAAGAAGTAAAGTGAGAAAAGCCTTTTCTTTGTCCAGCCATGGAGCATCAAGAGCAGAGAAATGAGAGTCAAGAGCAGAGGTAGTGAGGGTCTATGTCATCTCCTATGTTTGGTTGGGGTTTTTTTGTTGTTTTTTTGGTTCTTTTTTTATTCTAGAGGAGAAAAAATTGGGAAGAAAACAAGAAGGTGGGGAAGAAATAACAGACTCACTGTTAGGAACTAATAGATCCTTCCAAAATGGAGCCACAGACCTTTTCCTTATATTTTTGGCATTAAAGTAGTTGTGATGACCTGCCCCCTTCTTTTCTTCTGATTTGGATTCAGCTCTGAAGTTTACTTTGGGTGCTTGGCAACTGCTGCCTGGTGAGAAAAGATGGGGCCACTGTGAAATATCTTTTCCTGCTACTGGTTCTTTTTTTAGTCTTCTGCTCCAGCTCCGACCTGCATGATGATGTCCATCACTGACAACTGGTGTCACCCATGATGCACTCGACTGCTTGGCAGAGGAGGGGAAGCTGTACACACAGCACTTCACACATCAGTCGCTGGCTCATGTGGCACCTGACATTTTGGAGGCATTGCAAAATCATCTCCAAGCCAACAAAATCCACCCCGTGGCATTTAGGAGGGTTTGCAGATGGCAATGCAGTGGTTAGGAAAGGTCAACTTATTATTATGGGAACTGAGCGAGTGGCCTGGCAGTTCTGCCAGACAGCGTTGAGACTTTGGGTTTAAGCAACCCAAAAGAGATGAAAAGATAAAAGTTTGATAAAAGTCGCCCTGGCCCCACTAAACTTTTTCTTTTCTCTTCTTTCTTTTAAAAGCCTCAGTCAGCTCATCCAATAACCATGTGTGTTTATACAGCCTCTTTGATCCCAAATTGTGCTGCAGCATTTCAGAGACCTTTATATCACAGATTATCTGTTCACTGCCCCCAACATGGTATCACTTAGGTAGCTGGGAATGTGAGAAAGGCTTCTTTGTCCCTCCACACTGCAAGAAGAGTTGCACACAGTGCCATGCCTTAGCCCAGGAGAGAACATCTCTCTTTTTGCAAAAAAAAAAAGATGAGCAGAGGGCATGATGTATTAAGTTAGGAAAAAACCAGAGTTGTTGTTAGTGGGGGCTGAGCTTTGCAGCCTGTTTCATATTGCCAGATATTTTAATATATTGCAGATGTCTTCACTACCCATAAAGAGTGATCTTCGCACTTGGGAGCGAGAACAGCAGAAAAAAAAACAACCAGGAGCCATTAATACAGAATACAATTGAATACTTAGTTGAATCCCCATTATCTCCTTTGCTTTTATATCAGGTATTTGGAGTTTTACAGGGTTTTCATTCATAAATCAGCTTTTTATGATGTTTCTTGCAGCAAAGAACAAATAACACTTAGTGCTTTTGTAGCACTTTGAATCTGGAGTCTGAGAGCTTTGTGAGATGCGAGATGTATTTTCCTTGCACATCTAATAGCAGAAGGAAAAGACAAGAAACTCGTCAAGGCTGAGAAGCTCACTCGACAGACAGTGCCCGCGTGTCCCTCAATGTGTCATACCTATAATTTCAGCTCATACTGCTGTAAAAATGAGTGTGATGTCAGAAACTTGGAATGATAATTTGGATTCAATATCAAATAATAACACGCATGGTGGAGGAGATGGATTATGTGCTTGGTTTGAGGATAACAGCATCAAGCTGGTGGTCACATTACACTTATATTCATCCTGTATAAACTAAGTTTTAGCTTTAGCCACGTGTCACAGCACATAGAATAGTAAATAAGAGGGGAAATGATCATTTTAGCTCCATCAGAAATAACACAGCCAGATGCAAGGCATTTTTTATTCAAGGCATTTTTTATGCAGGGCATAAAAAACCCAGCATCATCTGCAAGTTAAATCCTTATTCCATAGGGCTGAAGAAGGGATAGAAATAGATTGTTTCATCTAGGTCACAGCACCCACTTTTTCTTTCTATACTTCATTGGTTTCACGGGTGACAATTCACGTAACCAAACCCATACTGCAAACCTGATCAATTTAGAGCTCATGCAGGAAAAGACATCTGAGCCAGGGATGCAGCCAAGCATATATTTCTCAAGTGACACAGAAGCAAACCAGAAAATAGATCTTCTGCCATCCAGAGCTACAAGGGCAAAATCAATTGTGCTGCCAGTCCCAGCACATCACCTCTCCAGCTACACCAATTGCTTGGAAGGGAATTTCAATGCCCTCCTTAACACGCTGCTGTCACCATATATCTTGAAACAGTGCACATTTTGGTGGGGAAGCTGAGGACCACAGTATCTGTCGTATACAACTTCCATGCTGAGATATTGGCCCTTATCTAGCACCCTAGACACAAACAGGATTGCATCATTCACCTGGCTTCTTCATGGAGCTGCAGCCCAAAGGGTGCAGACACCAACAGAAAATTGGACAGGCAAAGCTGGACTTTGAGACAGGGTTTTGTTAAGCTGCTCTTCCAGCCCTTTCCAAGACATTGAAGAGCAGAAAAGATTTCCTCCACAGAAAGCAGCAGGATGGGGAGTGGCAAAGCCAAAATCTCACTTTGGATTTACTCTCAGCAGTCTTCAGGGACTGGAGGAACTTCCATGGTACATCCATCCTCAGGGTGGCAAGAGCCAGTGCAATCAAACACCCCCAAGTCACAAGATGAAAAAGCAGCCTTTGCCCAAGGCTTCACTTTCTCCTTTTCCCTGGCTCCACTCAGCTCTTATCCCATTTTCAACAAGTCCTCAAACCAGAGGAAAGCCTGACTCACTCCCTATCACAGTCATCAGTCATCTATACATGTGGCTTTGGTCTGTGGAAAAAGAAACCAGTTTAATTTTCCAATAGTTTATGGCCAGATATTCCTGCTGGCAAAAAGAGCTGTGAATTTTTTACAGGGGCCCTTTGCTCCTTACGTGTTTGTGTTTTCAGCTCCTTTGCCTGGAACAACTCCCACTGGAAACCTGAGCGGCTGCAATTAAGATACAGGGCACCAGGGCACCTCTGTCCCACGCCACGCAGCTTTGCTAAAGCATTTTATCCCCTTTCCCCATTCACAGGCAACCCTGGAGAGACAGACATCACCCTGGGGGCTGAGAGCCCCAGCAGCACCAACTGCCTCCTTACCCTGTCACGACGTTTTGGAAAGGGGGGGCCGTGGGGCTGTGCCTGGAGCTGAGACACTTTCCGAGGAACCCGCCTGGCACTTTTCCATGGGGCTGGAGTTGGAGAGAGGCAGCAAGATAAAAGATTGTCCCAAGGTCACAGCCACGGGGAAGAAAACACTTGTTCAAATGTCTTTGATCCTATGCAAACACCCCCTTGAACTGACACGGGAAAACTTGCTGTGCAATATGAGTTTCCTGAAGAGTAAAACTGCCTCTTCTAAGGCATAGCAAACCCCAAAGGCTTACAATAGCTGCACAAGGCAATAAATTCAGAGTGCAACATCGACAGCCACAATTCAACCCAACGTTCACATGCAATGGCAGCGTTTCTTCGATCTGAAAGCTTCCCCAACAGACAGCAACCCAGCAAACCACAGCCAGAGCTGGGCAGTTGCTCTCATAAGGCTCTACCGGCATCTCTGAGGACACCACGTGCTCATGCTGCAGGCACATCCTGGCCCCTCGGGTACTCACGACACCCAGCTTTGGTTGAACTGCATTATATGTTTGTAAGGAGGGATGGGACCAAATCCAAACCCTGACTTCCAAGTGATCTGGAAAAAGAGTTTTCACTTGGCTCCTTTAGCAAAAGTCACCCCAACACAAGTGCCCCGGGGAAGGCTGAGATCTCAGCGTCTGGAGAGACATGATCTGCCCTTCAGACGTCACACCCTGACGTCCATACAAAAGCTCATTTTCACTCATTCAAAGCACTCCAGGCTCCTCCAGCACAAGTTAATTTTTTTGCCTTGCTCCTGGTTTGAATTTTCTTGCTGGAATAAACACCCACTGAACTGTGCTGAGCCACTGCCATGGTGGAGAGCCCAGGCCAACTTTTTCCTGGCCATACAGACCAGGATGTGTTTACCCAGAGCTTGGAAAAATGATTTTATTTTAGCTCAGAGGAGAGACCAAGGGGTCACCTTTAAGCTAAGGATGGTATAAATAGAGGCTGAGTGAAAAAAGCAACATAGAGAAGCCAGGGAAGTGCTCTCTCCAGGAGGGAGAAGAGAAACAAGACCCCATGACCTCGAGAAGACAGGTATTTAATAGAGCAGATTAATAGGGACCAGGGTCCAGGTCAGCCCCATTCTTCAGCCCCATCTGTCCCACCTCCATGTGGATGTGGGCATGTTCACAGCTGCCTCAACCTAGACATTCATGTATCTTTGTGCCATGGGATGCAATGACGTACCTTCAGCAGGCAGGGCGAAAGCCAAAACTTTTGCAACACCCCTTCCCCTGCTCTCGTGTGCTGCTGCCAAATCTCTGTCAAAGAAACCGCAGGGAGGGAAAGAGGTCTGGGGGAAAACAGGACTAGAAAATAACCCAGGAGGCTAAGACATGCAGGTTTTTGGGGACATCAAGAAAATCAGGGTCTCAGAAAACCACCACCAAACTGAGAAGAAATTACTTGTCATTCAGCATCCTGTGCTGTCAAAAAGAAAGAGGGTTTAAAAACCCATCGGTGGCACTCAAAGCCCAATGGACTAGGAGCTGCAGCACAATCCTACTGTTGTTGGGCTTATCACCTGCACAGTCCTTACCTCCCTCTCCAAGGCAACACCCACTGATCTCCCAGGGATGCTCCAGGGCTCAGCAACTGTCTGTGAGCCCCCAATGATCCCTGACAGAGCACCTCACTGCACAGCAGAACACGGTGACATCTTCTTTGCTGTATGAACACAGCTGTCCCCGCTCTCCTCTTGCCACCTGCCAGAACCTGCCGCAGCAGCCTCCTGAGACACCGCTGGCCCAGAGCATCTGTCTCTTGCTCCAGCACCAAACCAACCGTATGGCATGGTGCAAACCCTGAGCTGGGCAAAGGAGCGGGGAGAGGACCAAGTGTGTCCAATGAACAGCACCTCACGCAGAAGAAGAGCCTTGGTGCTGCATGCAATGGATTTTGTTGGATTTGCCGTTGCGTGTTTTACCAGCACGGTTTGCTAGAAGCCCATGATTCAGGACTGGCAGTTTGCATCTCTGTGCTTACACTGGCATCAACTTCTTCACAGCATTTGGTGCCAAAAGAAACGTGCAGGGAGACGTGTGAAAGCAGGTATTCGGCAGCAGAGCCGTTGCACGAGCGGCCCCGGGTTATTTACACGAGGAGAGCAGAGAGCACACTTGGCTGCAGCTCACTCTTAGTCTCCCAGGGCAGAATGTGGAGGAGAAACCAGCTTAGTCACGACGCTCTGGAAAAGGGTAACCTCAGCAGGGGAACAGGGCCTCTCTGCCTGGAAACACGCCCGTCAAAATAGGTTTCTCCAGTTTCCCATCTCATTGCCCCATGGGGAAGGAGAGAGGAAAGGATCTTATTCCCCGTAAGAAAAGGGAAAGGGATATATTGGTATCTTTGCGCGGGTTTAGTTAAGCAGCACAGGGGGGTGTCTGTATCTTGAGCTCATGGGACATCCACCCTTGGTGCAGAGATGGAGATTTGGGTCCCTGATGTCCCCAAGCAGCGTCTGCACGCTGCTGCCACTGCTCCACCCTTCCCAACATGGTTTACTGAGTGTAGAGAGTTTTATGAAGCACTTCCAGAGCCAATTTCACACCGTGGCTCAGGCAGACTCACCCTGTGCATCACCTCAGCAACATTAAAGAGGTCTTTAAATATTTTTAAAAAGCCATTTCCCTCATTTTTAAATACTGGTGGAGGCCATTATTAAATAAAATACCTATGAGAAACAGCAGCAAATGACTCTATCGCTTCATATACTCTTAGAAGAAATTAAAGACCCATCATTAGCAGCAAGTGCAGGAGAACAATGCCTCCAGGTCCCAGCTCAGACCCTGCCCCATCACACTGGGCACATCACACCTATGGACAGTCCCATGCCAAAAAAAGCTTAAAAATGCCACGTGCAAATCAAAAGGAGACATGAGATGGGTAAACTCCTTGCATTTCAGCAACAGAGATGAGAACAGATGAGCAAGCTCTGAGTTTACTGCCTCCAGGAGGGAAAACCAACCAAAAAACCAATCACCCCCCTGAACAAAATACAAGGATAGTGTGCAACAAGCATGCTCTTGGCAGAAATTCAGAGCCCTGATGTGCTTGTTGGCACCTGCTGGGAGATACACAAGTCCCCTGCAGGAACACCCAAAAAGTATCTCTGCTTCACCACATGATCCCCAAGGGGAGCTGGGTCTTGCTCAGATGTTCCCCTCAAGATACTGTTGGGATACTGATGGTGCTGTCTGGACAGGAGGGGTGCAGGAAGGGGCTGCACCCTTCTGCATCACAGGGGATAGACCCACAAACATCAGGTACACACCCTGCCTGGAGCACCTGCACCTCTCCTCCCTGTTCCAGGTTACGTCAGCGTACAAAGTCTTCCATGCTGCAATGCCCCTAGATGATTGATGCCATGGCACTGCTCCAGGCAGCTCTTTCCCAAGGACAAAAAAAATTATGGGAAGGGTTTGGAGGACAAGGAAAGTGAGCGCTGGGACGTGGTTCCTGGTGGCCCTCAAACAGAGTTCCATCACATCTGCAAGCACAACCAGAGCCAAATGCAAGTTATGGAGGTGGAAGGGCTTTCTTTCTGCTCTAAGGTAGCTTACTGGTTCCAGACAGCCACACAGCTCCCACACTCCCAGAGAAGTTGTTACAATGAAGACATCCCACCAGGAAGTTCTGCAAACCCTCCTTTGGGCTTACTGGAAAACATCACTCGGCCTCTTCCTACCGTTCACACCATTTGTTTTAAATGTAACTTTAATTCCTGACAAGTAACATGCAGGGGAGAAGAAAAACACAACTACAATAGATGAGCTTTCAGCTCCCTCACCACACTCTGACGTGTACCAGATAAGATGAAATATGGACAGAAATGTCTTTAGAAGGAAGCCCATTCCTGGGAGTTTCAAGAGGAGTTGAGGGAGAATCACCAGCTACAGCTCCTGCTCGCCCTACACGCTGCTTTGCAGAAGAACAGTATTTCCTCTGAAAGGTGCATATCTTGGATGTTTGCAACTGATTCATCCTTGGTGCACGACATGTCACCATGACTGCAGTGCCAGGACATGTCGCACCGACTTAGCAGAGCTCTGCCACCCTCCTAGAATTACAGGCAGGGAGACTAAGAGATCCAACAACCCCAGAGATCTGATACCACCTACATCTACGAACACCGGTAGCTTTTGGTCTTCTCTCTTACTCCTCTTTCTCCTTATCCAGCATGTTTTGAGAGCTCAGACATTTCACACCTTTCTAAGCCTATGCTGCTCCTTGAATCAGACACCAATATTGCCTATTTAAAAGAGAGCCTGGGGAAAGAAACCTTAATTATCCAAACAGCCAGGGGCCAGCTCGCAAAGTCACATTTACCAAGGAAGGGAAGGAGCCAGCCTGGGAGTTTCCAAAGCCCTTACACTGCTCTAGCTGTCAGTGAGCAAATGGGGCTGAGAATTTTAAAAGCCCCTCTCTGCGTGGGGCTGAGCTCACAGAGAAACCTGCTCACATCAGAGCCCAACAGCAACCCGTGGAGGCTGCACTTATTTTGGCAACCTGGCCTTGAAGGCCTAGCCAAGGACTCTCTCATCATCTGGGGTCATGGTAAATCTTGCATGAGGCAAGAAGTGGTCTGCTATCCTTGAGAAGCAGAAAGTGCTCCTGAAGGGGTAAGGAAGCAGAACTAATTTGCAAGACAAAGTGCGAACACCCGAAGTACTAATATTAGGTGAATATCAGTCAGATGGAAAGTTCAATACCATGGAACCAAATCACTGTCTCCAAGCAGGTCCTCTTGGTCCGAAGACACAAGTACAACAGCAACCAGGATTCTCTTTCCCCAGCACTCAGGGAGAAGCTCCACGCTCCCAGCAGAGTGGTTTCCCAAGCCAGCACAGTTACAGAGGTGTGATGAGAACATGGTACCTACCGGTTTGGGGCAGTGAATGTATCTAGCAAGGCTGATGATCAAGTCATGAGTGATTGGATCCACCAGGTTCCGAAAGCTGGCATAGCGATAAAGGACGTCATCCAGAGAGGTCGACTCCATTCCTAAATCCTGAAGGAAATGGGGTAAAGGAACAATATTAGATGTGCTACAAAAGCCAGTGCCAGCGTTGATCTTAAAATTAGCCCACATTGATGGTCCTCATGAAGAAGCCAAGAAGAAAGCAATCCCCACCAGCAGCCAGGACAAGGAAGGGACACATGAGCATGTCACCCTGGAGAAAGCTGCACCCCTGTGCTTTATCTGCTCTGCAAAGAGGCGTTGGGGCTACAAGATGAACACCTTCATGACACTCACAAGCCATAAATCCACTGAGTGAAGCAGGTAAAATCAAAGATGACTACAGAGAACACGACAGCTCAGTGAGCATGAAACTGGAATTGGAGAATAACATAGATGTGCTCTGGGTCTGCTGCGCACAGAGAGGAAAGAATGAGCCTAAGATTGCAGCAATGGAAACAGGAGGATAAACTGGGGGGGTCTGGGAAGAGCAAAGCACTGGACTACATTGCCTGGGGAAGGGGTGGAGGTTCTGCCATTGGAGACCGGACAAGGATGTGTCAGGAACAGTTCAGATTGAACTGATCCTGCCCTAGGGATGGATCAGACCTCCTGAGGTCCCCTCCAAGACTATTTTTTATGATTCACAATCCTTCAACACAATAATTTGAGGAATTTTGGCAGAGAACTCATCATTATATGAAATATGTCAGCACACAGGGACGAGGAGGGGAAGGGTTATATATAGCGTACTCCTTTTATTTCAAATATTTTATCTCCGCTATGTATTGTTCCTCAGCAGCAGCTGATGAGGGGATAGGACATCTCACAAATGCAAATTGCACTTATGCCCACAACTACAACTAGTTACATCACTCAGAGGCCCAATCTCCTTATGGAGCTGAGCAGAGCAGCTCAGTGAGATGTGAAACCCTGCAGATGTGAGAAAGGAGCTCACCTCAAACATGGGCTACAGCCAAAGCGCCACAGCTCCCAGAATGTAGCTTTTGCCCAAACAAGTAGAACTGCAGTAGGGTTGGATATAGCTGCTGTTATAGGAAACCAAAATATCAACGTGGCAGTAAGAAAGTAGTTTTACATGGTCTAAAAACTACAAAAAAAAAAAAAAAAAGAACAAACAAACCTACCCAAAAAAAAAAAAACACCCAAAAAAGAAGAAAAAAAAAGATAATTACAGACCTGCATAACTTCCCTTTCTACATGTACACATGGATAAAGACCAGGCAGAAAAACAGAAATATAATTCAGGAGCTTCAACTACCAGAAATCCACGATTCCCATCAGACCCAGGGTGGAGATGGGGACAGAAACACATGGCTGAGCATGAGGACCATCCCCAAGTCCTGTCCACACTCTGCAATTCAAACAGCTTAGGTGGGTGTTCAAAGCACCCCAAGACAGCTTCCTCTGGTTGGTGGCCCCAGCTCAACTGCTCCAGTCACAGTTTGCACCTCGTTGTTGACAGCCACACATGCAATTTGTTAATAATTTACATGACAAAGTTCCCTTTCTCCTTCCCCTCCTGTTTTAATACAACAGATCCAAGCCAGTAACACCTTGACCCCCTGCAATAAGTTGGAGCCTGTCCTGAGCTCAAAGATGCTCCAGCCCTCACAAACTACATGGGAAGACATAGTGGTTGTAGGTGCTGATGCTCTGTGATTTCAGACAGGAAGAAAATTATCATCTTCACTTAAAAAAAACAGTCTGTTCTGCCTTCAGATACTGCCTGTAGCAGCCAGTGGGATCTTGTGTTGCCTGCAATTACAGCTCAGTCCACAAACGAGGTGGCAAGTCTTCAGCGTACTGGTTTCCTTGTTATTTTTCAGGGCATCACCACAGCACTGGCTGAGTTAACAGGGGCTCTGCAGACATGCCATTTGGTAAAAACAGAGCCAAGGCAGTTAAAAACCCCACATGTGTGGGGCTGTTTTCCCTTGCCAGGAGCACTAAAAAAAGCCCCCAAACAACAAATCCAACCAGCCACAAAACCCAACCCAATGCACCCACTGATTACAAACATGCCTGGTTTGAAAAATAAAGAGGCTGAACCAATTTATGATCTATCCCACAGCTTCTGCCAAGTTGGCACTTAAAAAAAGATAAATTAATCTCAGTGTCAAGATCTAGAGCTAAGATGAGAGAGTGTGCTGTGCTCCCCAGGAGCAGCAGTGTGATGGCCAGGCCAGCCCACCAAGGTGGCTCCAGCATGGTTGGATTTAATTAGTCTAGAAAAATTAATTCTGTTGTTCAAGACCATCCTCCTCCTCAAGTATTTTGGCACCACGTGGATCCATAGGTGACTGCGCAGAATTGTGTGGGTTTAGGAGCTCAGGCTCCTTTGCAAGGTGAAAAAAAGGGAGAAATAGAAATTGTGCAGATAAGGTAGGACAGGGAGATCCCCAAAGGAAACTCCCACTCTTTCAAGGAGAGAAACAACTCTTCTACCAGCAGTGTGGTTGTTACCTTCCCTGTCTGGTAGAGCTCAGCATTAAGAGTAAGCAAACACCAAGAGCCGGATTTGGCCCACGGTCATATGGCATCACTGGCAAACACCACACGCTCCCAAAGGAGCCAGTTTTGGGGCTTGGTAAAATTAATCCTGTGCACACAGCTCTCAACACACAGGGATCTCTGAGGATCAAACCAGCTTTAGTATCGCGCCACTTCTCTTTAAGCATCTCAAACCTCTGACAATTTTCTCTTAAGCTAAAATTAAAATGTAGAACCAATAAATCAGAGAATTTCTCCTCCTCTCTCCTGGGAGAGCTTACATTTTTCACATGAAGTATTCCCTCCTGCCTCCTGGTACACATTTTTTTTATGCACAGATGTCTTTCTCAGCTGCTCCCTAAATCTCTCTGCCACACCAGCATTGTCTCTTTTCCACCACATGTAATATTTTAAAGCCACTCAAGGCTGAAACTTGTTCGAGGCCAAGTGATGAGCTCATCTGCAATTTAATAGCTTCACACCAGTTCACGCTGTCAGCAGCAAATCACAAATCGCTAGCTTTGGAGAAAACGCCCAGCATCTGGCTCCAGTCACTTGGGTGTTTTTTTCAGAATGTTCCTTCTTCCCAGGGGATCTTTACCTGGATAGAAATTGCAACTTTTAATAGGCAGGGTAAATGGGGTTAAAATGATGGTATTTCTGAGCCTGGCAGGACTGTGGCTTCCTTGGTGTGGACTGGAGGGGTGTTTTCCTACCGTGCACACAAAACCCTACACTGTGCTGAGACGCTTTGGGAAGGTGTGACATGAAGCATGTGTGGCAGGAGAAGGGGAACATCTCTGCATCCCAGAGCCACTGGGGAAGAAGCTGCTGGCCCTGACATCAGGCAGCTCCTGACAACTTGAGCTGCTGCCCCTGAGTCTGTCTTACCAAATAGTGCCCCTTACTGAGCTCATCAGCTGAAGTCTTGCTTTGCCAGGCAAGACTAAAGGAGCAGGGAGGGGAGATCACTCTGGGGCTGAATAGAAAAGCAGGACACTTGCTCAATTAATTTTGTCACCCATGACCTTCCTACAATTTACTGATTCGTTTCCAGCTTTAGGAGACTGAGAGAAAGCCAAACCACACTCATCAGTCCTCGGGGACAGCTTACCCGCTGGAAGGAAAGCTTCCTGCCACCAACTAGTTACATTCAGCCTCCACAGGAGGAGTCTTCTGCAAATGTAGCAATGCAAAACTATTACTTAAAAAAAAAAAAAAAATAGAAAAAAGA
>JAAGNO010023252.1:0-26198 GCA_033439905.1 Ceryle rudis | reverse complement strand
AAAAATAGAAAAAAGAAACAAAAGAAAGAAAAAGAAGAAACAACTGAAAAATTAAATAAATCCAGCAGAAAAATATAATTCCTCCTTCCATGGCAGCCAGCAATGGAAAATTCCCAGCCACAGCCATGAAAGCCATAAGAGAACTCAATTATTTTGGGAAAACACCAAGCCAGGTAACAGCCCAGGTACTGTCAGTCCTGCTTCCCTGCAGAGCTGATGCTGTGTTAGATGCTCTCTTCAACCAGGGTCCCTTTTGCAAGCGACAACCACAGAAACAGGCCTTCCACCCAAAACCCAGTCCAAACTAAGAGCTCACCATTGACTTCTCCGGGCTAACACTACCCAAGCAATGCCATTTTCCCAGTAAAAGGAAAAATACATGCAAGATATTTTGGAGCCGTACTCCCAACTTATTCTTTCCCTGATGTCAAGTAAAACAACTTATCACTCTTTTTCTGCTACCTGTCAAAAAAAATGCAGCATGGCAACTGCTAACAGTTGAGCAACCAGCTCTAGAAGCTCCAAGTTGTGTTTCCATGAGACACAGCATCATGTTATACTCCCCTCAGCGGCAAGGAGCCATAAACAACGGAAGTCAAGCCCATTTTCACTTATTACACTATTTATCACTGCAAATTGAATTGCAATTAGAGGAAAATTCAGCAGGTCGACGTGAGAAGTCATATGATAAAGCAGGTTATGCTGCTGCTGCTTTCATTAACATGGAGCGAATGCAGTTACCAGCTGCCCAAATGAGGTTGCTGTGTAAAATATCCCCTCGAGCTCCTGCAATCACGGTCGCTCATAAGTATCTTGACAGCTGCTATTTCAGCCAGTACCACTTCCAAAACTCTTTCCTATATCTCCACTCGTAGCCAGGGCAGCATAATGAATTTCCAAGCAAAGAGGTTGGTTTTATAAACAAGGGTCAGGCATGAAGGAAGAGAAGGATTAATATTGTGTGTAATCAATCATCTGCAGCTACTTATCCGGGAAAAATGATTTCAAGAGGTGAGCATTAGCAATGTGGTGAGTAAGGTCAGCTCGGGGAGACAGGCATGTGAGATGTGACTCACCAGCGAGCACAGTGTGGGTTGCTCAAAGGCTACAGGATCATTGTTCTTGTTGGAGGACCTATTTAGCTGCTCAATCCCTGTATTTGCAAAGTGCCCCCTTGAAAATGAGCAAAGAAAGTATTCCTTGCCTCTGATCCTTAGGATGTTCCACTCCATCACAAATCCTCTGATGTCTGGCTGGCTTATGAGGTTAGTGAGCCACTGTAAAACTTGGTATTTATGGATTTGCCATCTGCAATCAGCAATGGCTGGCAACGGTGGCTAGAACCAGCCTCTGCCTGTTTTGCATGCGATGAGCCCTCTGGCACTTGCTTCACAGCTAATTAAGTTTGGTGCTGCTTTACTTTCCTATGAGACAAACCCAAGCAGTGTGCAAGTGTACTGCTGGAAAGATTATCTGCCTGGTGCATTTATTGCAGCCCAACAGCTCTGGTCACATTCATATACACCCAGCATGCTATAAACAGCTTAATTCTTAACTGAGCTTCCTAAAGAAACAAAGTTGAAATAGTCGTGCTGTCCATCAGTCTCCTCCGCTTCCCCAAACAGCTTTCTAACACAGGAAGCAATTTAATGGCTTGAGAGAGGAATGAAGCATCTGAAAGGTAATGACATTCCAACTGGTTTGGAGGAAAACAAACAAACAGAACAAAACAAATGAACAAACAAAAAGCCAAAACCAACAAACAAACAAACAAACAAAACCCCCCAAACCAAAACAAACAAAAACCCACAAAACAAACAAACAAACAAACAAAAACAAACAGGAAAAACCCCAACCCAAACAAACAAAACCAACAGACCTCAGCAATGCAAAGATGCCCAAGTTTGCAATTCCAAAGAGGGCAGGCAACATCTGACAGCCGTGAAGGGCTCACCACACACGGCTGCCCACAGGCAGCCACTGGTGGCACCAGTATGTCCGGATAGAACATTGCAGGAGGCACCCTAGGAACCTTCAAACAAACCAGCAATTGCTATTACAAATCTCTATGTCTAATCCACAATAATGGTGCAAAAATGGAGCTTAAATATGTGGGATATTTTCTGTTTGTAACAGAGTTCATATTCGTTTGGAACCATCAATTGCTCATTCAGGCCTTGAATGAGGGTGCAGTTGGAAAGTCAATGTTTTAGGGAAGAAGTAAACATTTCCCTGGCAGATTGACTCAAATAATAAATGGTGGCAGCTTGAACCCCATCCTAGGAGGCTGGAATTACAGAAACTCAGAGAGATGGACTAATGGGCAGAGATATGATGCTGCCATCCAGATAATAAACAACAGGGAATAAGAGATTTGCAGAAGAATGTGCTGCATTTAGTTAAAGCTGCGAGGCAAATGCAATTACCCCAATTGGAGTTTGCCCAGCTAACAGGCTTCTTCAGGAAAGTGCCTGTGGATATTTAATGAGAATACATAACCTCAGCTACCCATCTCATCTTGATTTACAGAGACAGTGGGATCCCAGTATAAAAAAAAGCTTAGAAATGCTATCTGGGGAAGGTGACTCAGGATTTGCTTTGAACAATTCAAACAACTTAGATCCATCACTGCCTTTAACACAAGTGTTTGCCTTAAGCTCACAACATATTATTAATGCATCCCTTCTAAACCAGTGGGAGCTGCCTGCATCCAGCTTCCCATCCAACCTGGGGCTGTCGCTCCAGCTGAGGCTCCAGCCCCAAGCCAGGGTCCTGCTGGCCACGCAGAGACTGCACCAGATGGCTTCTGGTGGGACTTGGTACTTCTTCCCCCTGCTCCCCAGATGGATGGGTGAGGCAGCAGCCTCCCAGCAGACTCAGCCCTAAGGTACAAGGGCCTCTTTTGCTCTGCACTGAAATGCTCCCAAGGAGAGTGATCCCCCAGGGTCTTCTTCCTGCTAAGGAAAGATGAGGGCTGAAAAAGCCACAGGTCTAAGGGTAAGATGTGGAGGAGGCTGTCAGCTAACACTCTGGTCTCTCCAGTTTGCAGACAGCTAAGCACAGACTCCAAAGGACCAGTCTGATGGCCTCCTCATCTCCTGCTAGCCAAATCCACGCAGCCCACCACAACTACATGGCTAAAATCCAAAGAAAAAGGTTAACGCATCAACCCTTGAATACACCCACTCTATTAAGACAGCACTTGCTGCTGAAACTCCCATTAAAAACTCCGTGGTGAAGCATTAAAAGGAAATATGACAAATTTAATCAAGCATCTGCCATTTCCAGCCTCAAGTGTCTTGCTAAAAGAATTTCCTGGAGCAACCCAGATGCTGATTGGTGTATCCAAACCACAGGTCAGAAGCAGAACTTAATTTATTGTTCCTTTTGCTCTGTCACTAGTACCTTTCACTATTAAAGGCAGGAGGGGTTGCACAGGGACTCCTGCCCCAGCACAGGTCAGTGGCTGACCCCCAGGATGAAGGCTATGCATTCACCCAAGCTTTGACTGCATTGTGCTGCCAGCTTCGTAACAGCACCTCTTCTCCTGGCCACCCCACATGCGAAAAAAGAATCATTTTCCCTTGCAAAAATCTCTTGAGATCTGTTGGAAAATGGACTTGCGGGACAGGGCACATCTCATCTCCCGTCAGGGCAGGATTCAGACTTGTCACCTAAGCTCATTCTGCTGTCAATTCATATGAACATGGTGATTCATCCTCTTCTAAGGCAGATGGGCTGAGTCAGTCTCTGGATGTGACTGTCTCTCTCAGTTATCCACCAAGAAAAGCCCCTCTAATTAGCTTATCCTAGACATTTAATGTTTATGCAACTGGAGCAGGAAAATCCCCCTTGTACTGTTCTCACCTTTGTTTTCCAGCACAGCAAGCACAGAGCTCTGCATGGCTTTCCTACCCACTCTTCCAGCCACAGAACAGCCCCATCTGTTTTACAGCTGATCACCCATCAATACTAGTTACAATTTTCAGTTTTGCTTTAGGCTCACCACTGTTTTGTGGAGGTAACTGGGAGCTCAAACAATTCTTGTCCTTAGAAGGTGACAGTAGATGCCTTATGGCCACTGAAGACTTTGATTTGTGCATGCAGATATTGTACCAAGTTGTGCTCACATGCACTAAATACACACACATCTTTATAACAAGTGTTCAACACACTTACACACGCACAAAAAAAAAAAAGGCAGAACTGAGATCCTTGAAGGAAAGGGGAAGAGATTTCCAAACAGAAGACAACTGTCAGATGAGGAGGAATCACTCATCTTCGTAATTTCCACTGCCTGTTAGAGACCGCCCCAGTGTCTGGGCACACAGCAAGTGAATGATTTCCAGTACAAGAGCAGCAATCACAGTCACACACCTTTCCCTGTTTGAAATTACAGATGAGTCTGCCCTGCACGTGCTCCAACTTATGAGAGTGTAAAAATCTTGGCTCAGATGGCCTAACCTTAACAATGAATCAAACAGGCAACCATGGTGTCTGTCCGTCTATCCCTTCACCTCTCCATCCTTTGCCCAGGTAACTCTGTCTGTCAGCCACTCTCATTTAACTGTGGGAAAGGGGCAAAAGTGTCAAAGGTCCTGTAAGTTTTGGAGAATCGGTGTCAGGGTAAGGAAGAGACCCCAGTAAAGGAATGAAACAGGACTTGGCTGTGGGACACACCACATGGCAGCAGATGGATGGACAGGAGGACAGATGGTCTGCAGCTGCGCCACATGGTCCACAGCTGACCTCAAGGTTGCCCAGCTAGGACTGCATGAAGGACACCAGCAGAATCCAGAAGATTTTTCTAGAGCTGAGGTTTGGCTGATGTGATGGAAATCAAGATAAGCCTGCAGGAAAGCCAGCCTCATGTGGCCTGCACTGGGGACTACCCTCTTTTCCAATAGAAAGAATGAGAGAATGGGAGTCCTCACCTCCCACTCTTTCCTGCTGTAATCCAGCCACCTTCTTCAAGTTGCCCTCACTTCACAGATTAACACAACACAGCGTGAGCTGCCTGGCTCCAGTGTTAATTCTGTTGAACTAGCTTCTGGTTACTGGGAAAGCAGGATTTATTGTCTTGGCCCACTTGAGCCCCATCTCCTGTTTCCAGCAGTTGCCACTGTGAGAGATTTCAGAAGGTCAGCGCAGGTCTCCGGATGTACAGTGATGCAATCCTGCCCATTGGGTGAAAAAGCCCTCTCTGAGCACAGCACGACCAGCTGTTCCCAGGAGCAGGAGATCCCAAAACAGCCAAGTACGGAAGGAATTGCACATCACAGCTGAAAAGTCACCTTTGCTTTTCTACCCATTCAAAATGCTGCTTTCTGAATGTCCTCTCCTCAGCCAGGAGAGCTGTTGCAATCCAATGATGGAAAAAGAAACATGATCATTTCAGGGGATCAATCAGGTCTGTGTCAGTAGCGCTGCCAAAAACGCTGAGATGGGGATTACCCACCTCTGTCTGATACAGGGGTTTTGTTTTGATACAGAGCTCTGCCAAGCAGTGAGCACGCAGCCAGCCATGTGAACACTCCCACATCATCCCCAACTACTGAAATTCTCAGGCACATCACGCTGAACCTGCAGCGTCGATAATGATGTTACCGTATCACCGGGAAGCCTCCTGGATCCACCCCACCCCCAGCACCCAAAAGAAATCAATCCGTTACTGCACGTACAATAAGAGCTTGCAATCCAATAACCGCTATCTAAAACCTGGCTTCACTTCCAAGCCCTGGGTTGATTATTATTGCATTAGCTATGGAGGGACATATTGTTACTGCTCAATGAATGCTGAGCTCGACTTCAAAGGGACTGAATTTCGGCAGTGGAAGGCTCTACAAATGCTTTGACAATTGCTTTGGGATCCTTCAAAGCAAATAGGTGCTCAAATATAACCTAAGATCTTATTGATACAGGCATTAGTAAAAATAAGCATCAATGACTCCTCAGCACAGCTCTTTTCCAGAGTAGATTATTGAAGGGAAGCAATTTAAGACATCTGAGAGAGAGAAATTCAATTAACTCTTTAAACTGGCTGCCATGGAATGATGTGAACGTTACAAAAGGATCATTTAAATAAACAAATTGCACACGAAAATCTGACAGGGTGTCGCTGCAAGAAGACACGTATTAGAGATTTTGCACCGTAAAACCTTAAAGGGAGCAAGATACAAGTAGATTTTAGCTCAAAGCACAAGATGAGAAAATAAGGTTGAACTCAACATTGAAATAAAACCTCCCTGCCCTTTTTCTGCATTAAGATTTATTCTGAGTTAACAAGAACCTATTATACACGAAGCATAAAGCCTCTTTCTATGCTTGGTACCTTTCTCAACAGTTAAAAGAGGCTTCCAGCAATGGAGCAAAACAAACAAATCCCACAGCACCAAACTCATTTTCTTACTTAAGACAGAGCAACGGGAATGGAATAAAAATAAAGGTTTCCCCAGCTTCTAATGCCTTGCCAAGAAGGCCAGCATCACACAAGTAATTAATATGGACACCATGAATTTCAATTCTTTCATTTGCAAATCCAGCATCATAGTTAATCTGAAGCATGGGCGAAGTCCATTAATAAAGCAGATTCATGTAATGGGATTCAAAGCAATGGCAAATCAATACATAACACACTGGTATGTTAGAATAACCTATGCTTTGCATAATAATCACGGTAACTGTAATGCTGTGTATTTGCATGGAGACAAATTCATGCTCAGCCCAGGCCACCTAATGAGCCTGGTGGGGCTTATTCTCCTACAGTGGGATGCAGCCAGCACCAGAGCTGAGCAAAACAGCAGAACAAACTGGAGAAACTGAGTCAGAGCAAGTTAATGCCACATCCCCAGACTCACACTCCACTGCCTTCTGCCTTTAACATCCACATTTGCAAACACCTTGAGTTGGGAGGCCACTGTTCTGCTCTCCTCCTCCTCCTTCGGGATATCTTATCTCATGCTTGCCAAGTCAGAAAACCACTTAAATACCTGATTAACTACAAGCACATGTTTAAGTCTCAGTGAAGCCAAAGGGTTTTGATTAGCAGAGCACTTAATACAGGACTTTGCTAAGCAAAAGTTCTTTCCTCCACTGCCCTCTCTGCCCCAGTCCCTTCATGGCAGCACAGGGTATGATTCCAGAAGCAATAGCCAGGACACACCGTGAACATCAGCTCTCCAGAGCAAAATGCAGCTTAAGTGATCAGTGGAAGAGCATTTTGCACAAAACCAGGCAACAATGTCCCAGGAGACGAAGGCAATTTGCAGGCAAGCTGGGCTGGTCTGAGAAGTGCTCTGCCCTGCAAGAGCCAGCACACTAACTCGCCAGCAAACATTTCCAGTAAGTGCTATTAAGATCCTCTGCTTCATTTCACCACACATCACTCTGCAGAAAGGCTTGAGGGTGGTGGCTGCTGGCCTCTCTCCTCTGAGCCCCAGGGACTGGCCAGGATGCGACAGATTAACCCACAAGTAGCCAGAGAGCCCCTGCACTTGGCCAAGAAGGGAAATTCATCCCAGGTTTCATTAGGGGGGATGAATAAACACAGAAAATAATGTCTTGCTCCTGTACTCCATGCCTCTGGACCCATTTGTAGGCTCTGGGTCCTCTCCAAGGGGGAAGAGGTGCTCTTTGCACCCCTAAGCCCCCAGCAGCACCCCCAAGCCAAGCAGGCCAGAGGGCAGCAGGGAGGAGCAAGTGAATCCCCTCCCACCCGCCTGGGAGCTGCCTCCTGCTCCCAAAGGCAGAGCCATGTCTTGTTCAGCAAATAAGAGGTGTCAAAGTCCTCCCTCCTCCCATTAAAAATGAGACTATTTCTGCTTTGTTTGACAGTTGGAACATTAAGCTGCTCTTGTTGAGATTTCATTTCCCAGTGAAGATGCTGGCAGCGTGCACCAAATGAACTTGGGATGACCTAGACAGAAAACATACCTTTGCCCAGGAAGCTTCTGCGAAGGAAAAGCAGCATGTGAGGGATCTGTGCCAGGGCAGTGCCCAGCACATGACCGTGCGCTATCAGCCGACACTTGTGCGTGATACCAGCCACGCCTTGAGCTCACTCTGCAGGAGGCGGCTTCATCGAGAACCTGCTGCTTCCCCTGCTGAGTCACGCACAGCTCCTGCACTTCTGGCTGAGGTAATGTAGATCGCAGCACAGGCTTCTGCTTCTCCCAACCTGATTAGGAGTTTCCTTCCACTGGTGGCTTCTACCCAACCTCCCCTGGCAGGATCTGAGCAAAAGGACCACCAGTCAGTCCTAGTGACAAGGCAGGAGGTTCAGAGATGGTGATTCCCGTGCCAGCTCCTATTCCATATTTTCACACCGATGATAGCACAGCTGAGGATAAAAGCCTGGACTTGCACAGTTGGTTCTCACAAATTTAGCATGGTCAGAGGCCAAGACGCAAGAAGAAAGTCATGCCAGCAGCAAGCTGTGGATCACGGCACTCCGATGAACGAGGTTCCCAGCACCATGCCTCCTGCTCCTCCATCTGAGGCCAATCTGCAACTCCCAAACACGGAGCTCCACACAAATGGGTTCCCACATTAGGAAGGTAGAGCCTTTGCACCAGCAAAGAGTCACTGTTTGCACGAAACGGGTGCTGCTGACTCAACCATTAGATACCCAGTCTGGGTCTAGCCAAAGCTGAGTTTCCACTGATGGGTGGAGGTGTCCAACAGGCTGCAGGGGCTGGTTTCTTGGAGAGCAAGAGCAAGGGATGAAATGATGAAAGGACAGCTGGTACTTTGCTCTGTGATTTTTGGCACCGGTCTTCTTTCAGACAGAAGAACCTACGCTTCCAATGAAGATGCTAACATAAACCTCCACAAGATGGTTCTGGGATGAAGGCTTGTAGCATCCAACATGTCAGCTGGTCAGGGCAGCCCTCAGGTCCTTCATCTTAGCACTCTGCACTCTTCATCCACAGAGAAGCAAAGCAGTTTTTCAGTTAACACATTGTCTATCCAGCATTCCACCCACCTTGTCCTAACCTGTCAAAGCCCCCCCAAACCACTCTGAACTGGACTCAAGTGTTGAGGTCTCCTTGAAGTGGAAGGGCAGTAAGCAGAAGCGTTATTTCAAGCACATCCTTCTAGGCTTTTTCTTCAGTTGCACCCTAGATAAAACCTTCAGCTGCATCTCCTGAACTAGAGCAGCCATCCCAGCTCCAAATGGCTGACTAGTTGCCCAACACCTGTGGCCTGCACATCCAGCACGAAGGCACGAAGGCAATGGGCCAGCTCTTGTCACCTCCAGCTCTGCAAGGTCCAAGCTATCAGCTACACATTAGCATCTTCAGGCACCACACCGGAGAAACCACATCCTCCACCGCTGTGATTCAGCACAAGCAAGTCAGATCAGTCCCTCCATCCCAGCCCTCGTGGCTTCAGGTTGTTATCAGTATATGCTGTTGTTTTTTTCCTTCATTATCCTACTGTAGATCTTTCCTCCTCCAGCAATACCTAGCATCCTTCTGAATTTCACCCCCCAAACTTGGCTGTTGACCTCCAACACTCCTTCCAACTCCAGTGGGGTCCAACACACACCAGCCTCCTGGGCAGGTGTCCCCATGGCTTGCTGGGTTTTGCTTGTTCACCACAAGCAGTCAATTTCTGGAGTGGTTTTTGTGCCTGGGAAACTTGCCTATGAGTTCTGCTATGAGTCTGCAGGGACAGCCAAAACCTCCCCTTACACAAACCTTGGAGGAACATCAGCAAAGCACCCAGCAAGAAAAGCCTCTGTCTCCATGCCCTGGGCTATTTCCTTACAATGTGAGGCCAGGAAGCATCCCCAGCCAGAAGCAGAGGCCTGAGATGCCGGCGGTAACAGAGTATCCTGCTAATCCCTTGTCCTTCTCCATGGGTGGTTGAGCCTTCCTGGGAAAACTAAACTAGACCCCATGAAACACTATGACCAAAGAATATTTCCACAGGTGCTAGAACAAAGTCTTTGGCTTGAAAGTCCCACCACATATCTGGCACTACAAGCCAAGAACATTTATTTTTCAACTTCAGAACAGCCAACACTAATATTTTTGACCACCAGTTTCTCCCGAAGTTAACAGCGGAGAAGGAAGAACCCCAGAAGCCTTCAGAATACAGGACCAACTTCCTAATATTGTTCTCCAGACACAACTGCAGGGCTGAATAATTGCTGAAACCTGATGCAAGAAGATGATGAGCTGAGCAAGAGTAAAGCCAGGATGACCTCATAGCGCAGCCCCATTCACCGGCGAGACAAACTTTCCCTTCCCTGCTATGGTCCCACTGAGACATCCACAACCCTGGACTGAAATCCTCAATTGGCCATGAAACAGCTGATTTCAATATCAAGACAGCACTGAGACGTGACTAATAGCCATTGATTTCCAAGTGTAGAAGCAATTGGCCCATGGTGAACGAGACACCTACAGCCTTACACTAAAAGATACGGATAAACCGCAGCATTCCCAACAGGCTGGGGTGGCATTTAACACACTAACACCAAGTGAGTCCTGAGACCTTTTTTTCCCCCCCAAGAAATGCCAGAAATTCACATCTGAAGGAAAGATGCCTTTTGCAAGACATTAAAGAAGAAGAAAAACCCCTTGCTTCTCTCTGAAGATGCCACAGGCTGATCCAAAATCACCACTGACAAGTAAATAGGTTGGAAAAACCTATTTCTGAGGGCTGGCAGGCTGACAAGCAGAGTCGGTATGTGTTATTGCTTTCCTTTTTAACTTTATCTTCCACGACATGCCTGTGCAGAAAGAGATAAGGAGCAGCTGCCTTGAGCCTTCCTCGTGGCTCTGCCACCTCCAGACACCGCTGTTCCTGTTCTGGGGACATTCTCTGCTCCAGCAGACGCATCCCTTCCCCTTTACCAGGGGGATGTTCAGCTTTTCTGCCCCTCCAGTCCCTCTGCAAGGCGAGTAGGACAGATGCTTCCCTCCATTATGTGGGTTTCGGAGGGCTGATGAAGGCAAAGACCATGAGATGCCCAGTTGCTGCAAGAGGGGAGCCCTGAGACCCTGTCTGCCCGCTGCCCTTTGATCTTCTATTAGAACTCAGCCCTCGCAAACCCTTTTGGCCAAGCTGATCTCAGCCACAAAACCAGCCCCTTTTGGTTTGCCAACAGCTTTCTCCTGACCTCTGTTCAGGGCTGAGCGCATCCCTCCAGCGCTGGGCAGTGAAGCCACATCTCTCCCCATGCACCACAGTCCTGGCTGCAACCTGCTGCTCCCTCCCGCCATATCACTCTGTCTGTGCCACATTTAGCTGCTGTAACAGTATAAGCTGGGTCAGGCCAAAAGAAAGCACGTCTCCAAGTATGCATTGTGCACACACACACCCCAGAAGCTCGTAACCCCCAGGTCCTACTCCAGAACCCAACCACAAAACCAACTTTTCCTTTCCCCAACTCCTTCTACAGCTTTGCACAACATATTCCATCAAATTAGCAGCACAGAGCGGCTGAGCTGCAAATCGGCCCTGCAGCATCCCACCAGGTTGTGAACAGGCCAGTCAGAGGTGAAGTATCCAGAGATGGAGCTTGGTCACTGTTGGGTCCCACCAAGACTTTGCATGTGATGCTCAGCAGCAAAATGTCATTCTTATCCTTCTGCAATCAGTGGAGGCAGCGCTGTGAAATGACCTAAACCTGCAGGAATGGCACTTTATTCCTGCCTTTGGGATTATTTCAGGCTTTGGCACTGTCTCCTCTGAAGGGAGGGCACATAGGCAAATACGAGTCCTTTTAGAAAATACGGTTGATTTACATGACGTGGCAACACTAAAAGAGATTTCTGGGTTTTGGTTTTGTTGGGTTTTTTTAAATAGCTTGCAGGAGAGCAGTTTAGCTTATTAATTTTCTTTGTGTTGGTGGAGAGCAGCAGCTGATGGGCAACAGATGAAAGCACCCCAAGAAGAGATTTCTTACCACGTTTCAGAGTTAATCTCATCAGAGAACTGCTTTACATCTGTTTGAGCAGGGATGGAGCAGTTCCCCAGAGCCAAACCTTGCGCTGGTGCAGACGGGCTGACCCCGCTGCTCTGCACCGTGCCAAATTCTCCACCCTCCTTCTCTGGACAGCAACAGGGTGAGAAGGAAAACAGAGGGAAGACCAACCAGCCCCAAGCTGTGCATGCAGAAGGTCAGCAAGAGCACCCATGCCAGTTCTTTTTTGCAGTTTGGCCTATCCTCTTAATGACCAGTGCCACGTACTGGAAAGTCAACTTGTGGTACAGTTGCAGCAGGCGGTCCCCATGTGGGAGCAGGGACCTGCTGTGCCGGATGCTGCACAGATGTTGGTTACAATGCACCCAGGAGGTTCACAGAGATACATGCATCCTAAAAGCTGCGACTACATGGAGCCCTGGGAGCTCGCGGAGCTCCTGACACCCTCATCCTAAAGCAACAAGGCAAGAGAGAAGAAATGCCTCTTCTGGCATTCACCCATGGAAAGGACTGGATTTTTACACTCAAAAAGATGTCAGAAAGCAGATGTTGTGCACATACAGTTCAAAGACACCTTTTTTTCCTCTACTTTAAGCCAAATCAGTGAAATAACTCAGATGAATACTTCAGGCATGCTGGCACTAGCAAGACCCAGGGAAGAGGAGCTTTTCCTAACATGAGTCCCCGCACACCCCGATGGATGTGGTTCCAGAGCAACACTCCTACTTTACACACAGTGGAACTGAGACATGAAGGAATTTACCAAACACTGAGTCCCCAGCAGCATCGGCTGTGTCTACACCACTCTGCCGAACAGCACCTGCCACGGTGTGTGTTCGACAGACAAACAAAAGCTTTCACCTGCACCCACCAAGTGCTCACTTTGGTCAGGGTCTCTCCCAAGCCCTTTGTAACACAGACATCCCAGTCTCACCACAAGAGATGGGAAAGAGCCTGTTTGCATCACACACACTGGTGATGCTCAGTGTTTTTAAGGGCACTTAGGTATATGGTTAAGAGCTACACTTCTAATGCGAAGAGAGGATGCAAAGTGCAGCCTTGTGCTCAGAGATGGTGAGAGCAGGAGACGGGCAGCAGGCACATCTCCATACCTGAGATAAGCAGGGCCAGGCTGAATGCTCTTCATTCCTCTCCCAAGCTATCAAGCACAGCCTACTATTCAGCCTGGCTGTATAAATCGCAGCCCGCTCACCAGGCGGGCAGTAATTCCCATTATACAGCCTGACAGGTTAGTAATGGCACACACAGTAATATATTGATTTTTGTCTGCTGAATGAGAGGCTGCCAGGCAGCCCGAGGCAGGGAATTGCCGAGACGAGGGTTTCCTCTCAAAACACACTCAAAAAACGGGATGCTGATTGGGAAGGTAATGGATGAGACCATGAGCTGGGGCAAATTAACTCCACTTTTTGCAGGATGCTTCAAAAAGCCTCCCATCTTCCCACCCCAAGACTCAATCAGTGCTGCAATTTACACCACAGGGAACTGAGAACCTTGCCCCTGTCTTACAGGAATATACCATTGAAGGAAAGTCAGCAGGTTTTGGAGAGTTAAGGGGAGAAATTAAGTCTTTCCCATGTTTTATCCCATGTCTGGGTGGTTTGATTTCCAGCAAAAGATTTTTTTTAACCCTTATGAAGAGCTGTTCTGGGTTGGGACCTTGGCTGGATTTGGTACTTGGCTAAGAGGAAAGAAGCTGGGAAATCTTGCTTCAAAGCTTTCATAGTAACTTCCCTCTTTGGCACCAGGGAATTGGATGCTCCTCTGAGGATCCACTTTGGCAGATGCCTCCAAACCAAGGGTAAGTGAACTACAGCAGCTACAGGATGGGATCCTCCCAGATTGCTCGGTCTCTTCCAAGAATCCCAATGGTAAAGGCGTTTGACTCAAGCAAGGAGATTAGTAAATGCCCAACCTTGTTAAGGAAGAATTAAGGAATAGGTTACACAAGGATTCAATTCAGTGACATTAAAATTCAATTAATACTGCTATTTAAAATAGCTTTAAACATTAAATATATTTACTTTTAAAATACTCATTTCAAAGAAGCAATTTAAGGTGACGTCAACCGATGGGTCATGCTTTTAATATTCAACAGCTTACGTTAGCCTAGGCAAGCAAGACACGCCGGCTGCCAAAGTTTTAAGGTAAGTCACTGATGAAAACCCAACCAGAGAAGACAAACACAGCTTCTGGAGGAGTCTGGCTCACTCACAAGAATGACAAAAAAGAAAAATAAAAATCTTCCTTTCAGTTAATTCACCTAGTCCAGCTCAATACCCAGCTTCAACGACTCCATGAACAAATCAGGGTACGATGGAGAAATGCATGTTTGCCAATCTGCAAGTAAAACTGCAACCTGAGAGACCAAGATCATTAATTATAGTGACCAGAAGTGTAATTCATTATGTACAATTAATGGTCTAGTTAAGGAATTAACCAGTATTAAATATAAAATATGTTTTGAGACATTTACTTTTGTCTGCCCTACATATCCAGCACATTTTGAGTTCAACTGATCAAATAACATTAAAATACTGGTTTTCTGCATAAAACCTCCTGTTTTCATCTGTGTAACTTGAGTCAGAAAGACAAAAAAATACATCAATCATGTAAACCCAAAATTCACCATTTCCCACCAGAATAAAAACATACAAAATTAATCACCCAGCCAAACAGCTGCCTAAATAAACGCCCCCAGATCCACCAGGCTTCTTGCTCAGAGGAAGTATCTGATTACACCAAGGAAAAGCAGCTTTTCACAACCAAACAGGAAAACATCCTCTTTCTTACAGAATCACAAAAGACCCCACCCTTACTTAAAAAAAATAATTAAAAAAAAATAATAAAAAGCCGCTTAAATTGAGATTTCCCTCCTTGCTGATTTTGGCTGCAGTGGCTGCCATGGATGTGGGTCATTCACACTCACATCCCAAATTGCTTCACACTTTCTTCCTTCTCCCAGGAAGCCCAAAGCGGCCACTGGGAGTGAGATTTCTCCCAGATCGCTTTTTCCTCCAGTCCTGGAGTAGGGAGAACTGTTTCCAAACAGATGGCATATATGGAAATACACAAAGGAAAGCCAGAATGAACCAAAGCTTTGCTAGCTCTGTCTGTGTGCCACCATGGGTCGATAGGGACCTTCAGAGAAGGGACCATCAAGGATGTTTGTACAGGTTTGAGTCCTGCTTCTGCAGAGATTTGTGCCTCACTACCTTGATTTTGGTGAGATCGGGATGGACCAGGGCCTGGGGTTTATTCACCATGAGCAAAACCCATGGTAGATGCCGTGGTGGCATCCCTCATGCACAGGAGTTGGGGCTCTGCCCCAGTGTGCTCTTTTACCTTTTGGGGTTTGAACCCCTCAGGTCCAACCCGAGGCTCTCACCCTCACATTTTTCATCTTGCAGGACTCCCCTAACCTCCTACTTTCCAGTTCCCACTAGAGGTTGGGTTGCCCTAAACCATGGATAAAAGGATGGTACCAGTCTCCACCACAAACACCGTCCTCTGTGGGACTGGTTCTGCAGGCAGGGTGGGAATAGGGAGGGAGGAGAAGGATCAAAAACCTTCAACACACCTCCAGCTAAAATAACCACTTCCCACTATAGGCTGCAAAAGGCTGAGGGCACGTCTGCTCTCCTTCCTCAGCAGATTTTGCCTTCTCCTGCTGGGATTTAATTGTTGTGCCAAAAAGAGCTGCCTGGCCTTGGGGAGTGTGGGGGCGAAGGAACAGCTCTGAAGAACAAGATAGTAATTAATTGCTCGCCAGCTCCCAGCCATGTCCCCAGCAGGCCCAATTTAAGCACCCCCCAGAGAGGAAGGGTCAGCTCTGGCAGCGTTTCCCAGCATGGTATCCAGCAACGGGACAGGGGGATCCTGGGCACAGATTTGCTTAAATCCCCGTGTCTTTCGGCCATGTAAACACGGGGAATCTCTGCTTTTGCCCAAAGATTTCTGCCCATGAGAGATGAAGGTACGAGAACTATTTAAAGGTGTTATTGTTTTTCAGCATCATGTTTTCCGAGATTATTATGCTTCAGAGTGGGAGGAAAAGACACTCACTGGCCTTGGCGTGCTTTGCATGCTGAGCTTCACAGAATGGTGCTTCACCCCCTGCGTAATTGGAGGTCCCAACCCCAGTGGGTGGCACAGCATTAGCCCAGCTGGGTGAAGACAGGGACCAGTGCTTGTCCCCAGCTTGGCTGATCAGCTCTGCATGTTACAGCCCATGCTGGTAGCTCACCTTTTCTAACCTGGCATCCATTGCTCTCCCAGTTAGCATTTGTTTTTGCATTTTCTGTAGCTAAATGTAGAGCAAGGAGCTGAAAAACCCAGTGTGCACTTCTCCATCCTCCAAAGAAACACGCACACCCATCCCCTGTACTCGAGGGTCCTGCTCAGAGTGAGGCTGGGTTGGTTGAGCTCTCCTTTAATTAATTAATGTTCATTTCAACTCAATTACTAATAGAAGTTTAGGGACGGCACCTCAGATCTAACCTCTTGTGCAACACAAGAATGCAATCCCCTGCCCTCCGTCAGCACACCCACAGATGTTGCAAAACCTCGCGGGGATGGGCAGGCGGAGCAGCACCAGTGGGAAGCAGGAGCAGATTTGCAGCAAAGCAGCCCAGGAAATGCTGCTATTTCCCAGAAACCAACCTCGAAGGCAAAGAGGACATTAAAGGACTGAAAGCAGCAGCCCAATCCACTGCCTGTGGACAGCAGACTTCAAGGAAACCCTCCATGGGCCAACAAGGATGCACAGCCTATTGGAACCCACACAAACCCTCAAAACATCCCGTAAATAAATTCCTCCACCGATACCAAACCTGAGTCATGCTCTGTAACGGCAAGAGAGACAGGTCTCAAGGAAGATATAACATAAAGAAGTCCTAAGGAATGAGATATCCATTGAGACACCCAAAGGCACAAAGAAGGAGGAAGCTTCCTCCCATCAGCTCTGGTGCGTGTCTGAGGTTCTCCCTCGAGCTGGCGATGCCGTGTGCTCAAACCCTCGCACAAAGAAAGCGTCGCTGACTTTGAAAGGCAGGAAGTCTGAAAGTTAAAGAGTCTTGAAAAGATCTGAGCAAACCAGAAAGCTTGAAGCAGCTCCTGCTCGCAAAGGGCCGAGGTCAGAGCCAGGAGTAATTGGAGCTAAAACCTTCCACTTGGGGAAGAATGGAAAGGACAGTTTGCTTTTGCTTTTAGAGGCAAGATTAAATTTACCCGACACTGGTCTTTTCTCCAAAATGTGGAGGAGAAAGAGGCTGAGGTACACAAAAGAAAGAAAGGGAATTAGGCATTAAATCACATTAGGCTTTTGGCTGGGACATGCAGAAGAAGTTAAATGCTAAAAAAATCCAAGTTAAATGATAAAGAAAATTCCTTTATCTCTTTGTACAAGAATGACATTACTATTAATATGTAACCATCTCCCTTACCTAAGAGGAGGCCATGATCACCAACTCCCCCAACACATGGAATATTATTATTGATCTAAAACTATCAAGAAGTTACAATATACTGAACTACCAGAGCATCACCCCGTATCCCTGTCCCTCAAGAGCCCCTGCACAGGCAGGCACAGCATCAGGATCTGCAGGGAGGTCTCTCCCCATGCAGCCATCGCACCCACGCACTGGCAAGAGAGACAAGACATCCTCAGACACAGGGGGTTTACGGTTTGAAGGAAAATAAAAAAGAAAAAGAAAAAAAAAAAAAAAAGGCACATGCCAGGCTGTCTGAGGGCACATCAGATGTGAAAGCAGCAGCAGCCTCAGGGAAAAAAAAAAAAAGACACATTCCTGCTATTATATAAACAGATAAAATGCTGAATAGGGGCTGGCTTGCCAACTGCAACCATTAACCTCTCCCAGCTTGGAGATGCTCCAGACAGGGCACAGGCACAGCCTCCTCCTCCATTCAGCAGCAGCCGGCTGCCCACTGCCCCAGCCCAGCCTAACCAAGCCCAGCCCTTCCAGAGGAAGGAAATGAAGATCTGACCCAGTGGTTTCATCTCTGCCCCTTTCAGTTGAAGCAGCACTGTGCTGCATCACCTCCTGGATCCCAAGATATGGCACACATAGGAACCACCACCTCTCGCAGCACACAGCCCTCGGAGCCAGCAGCACTTCCAGAAAGGCTGAGCTGGGGACCCTCAGAAAGCTGGCCATGGAGGGAGCTTACCCAGGACGTGCTCCTCAGTTGCAAGGAGATGTATGAACACAGACCTCTCCCATGCTCAGGCTCTCTAACGTCCCTGCAGCAAGTGGGGCCTGCCTCGCATGTGTTGCATTAATGCATTCACTAACAACACTCATTTGCGCATGTGATTCCCCAATCCCAGGGGGGACATCCCTGCTAGAAGAGCAAACCTGCTCTGCTCCACACCAGCAGCAGGTTGAGCTTCGCTGCCGCACAGGGAGGCCCCAGGGACTGAGCCCACGCTGCTGAGCACGTACCGCCTCTGCCCTCCCTGGCGCTGCCTGACTATCCCCTCCCTCCCAGCATCTCACCATCCCCCAAAGACACATTTTCCTCAGGAGGAGCAGCAGCATCCACCTTCCAGGGGGTTAATTAAAAGCAAGCTGCTTGGCATCACTGGGATGCATCCACCTGCAAATTCCACAAGGGAAGGAAAAAGAACAGAAGGAACTGGGATTGGAAGCAAGTGGGGAAAGGATGCTGCAAGAGAGCAGTTCGCAGCAGGGCAGGGTTGGGGAGCACAGCAAGGAGACCAGAGACCCCATACGGGTCAGAAAACACCCCACCGCTGCCAGGCACAGTCATTTGCTGTCAAGGCCTCCATCAGCCTAAGGGTTAAAAATAATTGTGGGGAGAGCTGGTGGTTTCGTCAGCAGCCCAAACCAGAGGAAACAAGTGCTAATCCCAAAGCCACCCCACCGAGATGGCAAGATGGGTTACCCAACTTCCACCGTGAAGTGCCTGGTGCTGCAGGCAGAGCAGAGCGGACACCCGGCCCCGGCCCCAGCCCCCGCTCCCCATCAACTCTTGCTCACCAAAAACCTGCCCAAGGCTGCAAACCTCCCCATCCCTGTCCTCCTGCTCACAGGCTGTGAGGAGCTGAGGTGAACTGGCTGATTTTCACGCTCAGGAGGAGGGACTGGGCATTTACTCGTGTGACAGAAATGATGCTGAAGGTCCTCCAGCATCCTGGGGGCCACAGGACAATCTCCAAGGGGATGATGCCCCATGGCTGGTGTGCACAGGGCCAAGAGCAAGCACAGAGAGGCACAGTCCAGCTACGAAGCACCCAGGGCTGTGGCTAAGCTGCATCATATCAACCAGACCACAGTGCTCCCCAAGGTCTGCTCTAGATGCCCATAAGCACATCAAACAGCGTGGCTGAGGAAGGACGCTGAAGTAGTTTTGAACTTGGCTGGGCTGAAGCATGTGCTTCGAGGCTGGTGCAAAGCCAGGGGCCAGCATCCTTTGGGAAGAAAATTTGAATCTGAGACAAAGCAGCACCAAAAAAACATCCCCTTCATCCTGATGAGCTGCCAAAGACACCACAACCATCACAAACTCACCTGACAACATGTCCACCTTGATGGGGAGCTGCTACATGATGGCATCTCTGTCTTTTAAATGTACTTTGGGGAAATAAATAACTCTGAAAGCACCCCTGACCCTCAGGTTGTATGGTGAAAGTGCACATTGTTTAACACATGCAGTGTAACACACAAGCCAGGCTGATACTGGGCCAGAAATGCTTTGGTAGCTTTTACTGAGCACACAAAGTTACACCAAGGAGCCAAACTGCATCTTCCAAGGTGACTGCTTTTCAAGCCTGCCTGGGAGCAACACTGCCCAGCTGGTCTGAACCCAGGGACACCTTCCCCTCCTAATCTCAGCATTCCCAAGCACCCACAGGATGCTGGAGCTGACTTCCCAGGAAGGTTTGGAAACATCCACATTTCTCTCTTTGGGTGCTCCAGAGGCAGTGCTGACCCTCACAACAATGATCATCGGCCTTTTGATGTCTCATTGCTCCCTCATGGGCTGTCACAGCTGTGGGTCAGGGCTCACTGCCTTCACAGCCCTGCTCCAAACTCACCAGCTCCTGCCTCCCTGGAAAGGGCAGAATCCCCAAAGCCAGGGACAGGGAGGAAGGGTTCAGTGTGATAAAAATCACAGGGACAACTGGGGTAAGTCAGCTGCCATTTAATGCACTTACCAGTGTTAATTAAGCAGAAGGACTGCCCCTAAGAATTGCTTTTTAATTTTATCATGCAACCCTTTGCTCTCATGTAGCAGGGAGAAGGCTACAGGAGTCCAAAGTGAACTGTCTCTACATTAGCCACTTCTTTACTATTCCTCCTGGCCAAGCCCCCTCTTACAATGAAGATGCTTATAATTTAATTAATAAAACATTCCTATGTCACTCAATCCCCATGGCACCAGGCAGCTGCTCAGAAGCAGCAGGGATTTCATTGCCAACACAGCAGGTTGGACATCAGGACACGTTGTGCCTTGCTCCCCACAACCCCAGGATTGCAAAATCCCAGGGTCAGCCTCAGACAGGGCAGGGGGACACCTGCACCCATGGCAGGGATACGTTTCAGGGACAGACCACGGGGATCACAGCCTGTCCATGGCAAAGAGGCAGCTGCCTGCACTGCAAGTCTACACAGCCCCGGAGGCATCGGAGCACGTTTGCCACTGCCCCTTCTTGCAAGTCTTGGTGCCTTTGCCCACCTGGAGCCCTGAACCCTCGCCCCTGCCCTTCACATCCTGCCACCACCCAGGCGGTGTGAGTGGAGAAGCCACTTTACAAGTCCTGCAGCTTTGCCACACCTTGGACCTTGACATTTGGCTTCTGGCCATCTTTGGCACCCAGAGCTTTTATTACCATTGCCCTCTTTCCTCCCCGCTTTTGGTTTTTTGTTTGGTTTTTTTTTTCATTTTAATTCCTGGAACTGTTATCCATCTCCTGCTCTGTGCAGGTGATGCCCAGAGCTGGCGGATGCCTCCTCCTCCCCTCTCCCACCAGCCCAGCTTCACCAGAGCAGCAGCAATAGCCCAGCAAAAACTCCACGTCAAGCCATAACCAATGGCAAATTCTTCGAGTGAAACGTAATGTGCTGGGAAGCGCTTCACCATTTCACTTGGGAAAACGATCCATTTGGCAGCAGAGAGGAGGAAAACATGCTTTGTTTTACAAATCCTCTCCACAGCAGGAGAGACACTCCCAGAATTTAATACACTGACAGTGCTTGGCTGCATTAACCACTGAAACTCAAGAATGCCTCAAAAAAAAGAGTAAAATTTTTAAAAGTTGTACACTGTGTAATATTAAAACCTATTTTGTTCCAGAACGGGTGGTATTGGGCACAGCAACTCATCAGCACAGAGGAGCTGCAATTCTCCCACCCATGATAGCTGGCACAGATGGGGTACAGGGTCTGAAAGCAGGATCTCAGGTTTCTCCGAGTGCTGGACACCCTTAATTGATTCAGTTTTCACCCTCTCTTAGGGCAAGGCCTTGCAGCACCTCCTGGCAGGAAAGTAAAGAAGATGCTGACAGGTAAACGTAGGAAGCTGCCCTATAGCAGAGAAACTGGATTCGAAGTTATTCAGTGCAAGAATTACCTCCATGAAATGCAACCAGCTCCATCCAGGTGACCTGAAAGCTACTTGTAACCCCAAACTCTGGCCTCAATAAAACATTAAGTATTTCAGTCTATTTCCACTTATCCTCCAATGCGTTTACCTACCAAAAGCATCCTACCTGCAGCATTGGTGAGGATGGCTTTGGGAAAACCCCCCCTCCTCCAAAGAGCACAGGGGACAGCACTTTTTGGAGAGGAGGTTTAAATTTTGTAGCGTGGAGTTTGGCCTCCAGGCGTTACCAAAGCAGAAGAAAAGGGCAACCAGTATCTCTAGCTAAAGAACCTGTCATTAAATTAGGCTGCCTGTGCCAAAGGAGCACGTACCCTGTCGAAGGGCCACTGCCAGCTCCTGCACGCAGTAATAACATAAATGTTATTTTGAGGGCAGGCAGTGGGATGGAATTGCCTCCGCACCGGAGACCGCTTCTGACCTCTCCGAGGAGCTGTCTCCAAGCAAAGACCTCTGTCTGCTGTTCATGTTTTTTATCTTTTTTAAGATATATCTATCTATTCTAAGATATCTATTCGTATCTTAGAGCTTTTATAGTTGTTCGCAAGCTCCAAGCATTCTTGGAAACACTAATTAATCCTCACGAGGGCCTATGAAGAAAAGAGCAACACACCCATTTTGGGGTGAGGGGCAAGGGGGAGAAGGATGGATAAATTTGGTGCAGTGCAAAAGGCCACACTGGATGTTGGTGCCGGTGGTGGGGCTGGAAGGGCAGGATCTGTCTGCGCTCTAGCATGATGTTTAAAACAGGGGTTTGCTGCCCATTTGCTGATTATCAAACACAGCTTTTGTGGGAGCCCTGGCAGGTGGGAGGAGAAGCCCCCAGACCTCATCTTTGAACGGGTAGGTCGGGCAAGACATTCTGTTACAGAAAGCTGAAAAGTTGATCAGCCTCAGGTCTGGCACCGTGCTCATACTGCTCAAAAAAAAAAAAAAAAAAAAAAAAAAAAAAAGATGGACCACTTCCAAGCACTGGGATGCTGTCACCTACCCCCTTGCTAGCACGCTGGGCTGGCTTCAAAGCTCAGTGAAGTCAGTGGAAAGGCTCCCAGTGACCTAAAGAACCGGGACTGTCAACAAATAAAAGGTCTAAATGCAATTGAGAGCTGGGCACTAGATCTCTAGGTTTGCCTGAAAACCCCAGCATTGCAGCACGAGCAGCGTTGCACGTTACGTGAGCAACTACACGGACCAAGCAACACCACAGCTTCTCTGCAGTGGACACTGTGTAAACAGCTCATGGGAAAAGGTCTCTGACACACCAAGCTCACCCATCCGTCCCCCTCTGCAGGGGGAAGCTCATCCTTCCCCCCACATCCTCACTTTCAGTCTGGGACGCAGCCAGAGCTCAGCTTGAAGACTCCCACTGCCTCGCAACCCCAGCTCCTTGGGAGCAAACCGAGCATCCCTTGCAGCCACCAGTGCACCCCTAAAACACCACCTCCCAAAAGCCAGCCCATGAAAATCACAGCAGTCAGGATTTGTTCAGTAGGGCATCCCACATTCACTACCCAAAGGCAAAGAATAATACCGACTCATTAAAAATGTGCTTTGAGTCTATTATAGTATCTAGGACAAAGTGTTCCCTATTTTGACACTCTAAGATATATTTTATCAGAGAGAGCTCTTCAGAAAGACTCACAAAGGCTTATCTGACCGTAACAGGTTCCTTGATTCCCCCAGCATTTTAAAATGAATTTCTAGCTTTTCTCCCCTCCCCAGTCAGATGGTGGGATGTCCCCATGGTCAGATTTGTCATTAGGGCAGCCACTGTGACACATCCCAGCTCCCTCACACTCTGCACAGCAGGAGAGGATGGCCCAGAGCATCGCTAAGAAAAAAACAATACCTGAAGCCAGAGAGAACTTGGGAGCAACTGACAGTACTTCACAGACACCAAGATTTATTTGAGTGTGGGGGAGTGTTCGATATAAACACCTTCTAAAATTAGCAGCTGCCTTTCTGCCAGCTCCAATGGGCTGCGGGTGCAATGATAAAGCTTTGGCATGGCTCAAAGGGTGTGACATGTGGGCACAGATCTGCTGCCCAACTCAGGACCACTTCTGCCCCAGGGGGTTTTCCTGACCACAAGCTCCACCCACACAGACCCCTCATGGACAGGTCACTGTCCCAGAGAGTCAGACCCCCAAACTCCCAGGGAGGGGGAACATTCATCTCAGAAGAAGCACCTTATCTCAAGGTTGAGAGTAATCACAAGTCCTTTCTATAAAGGAACACAAACAAATCTAAAACCGTTCAGATTTCTCATCTGGAGTGCTCCAAAGATAGTCCTAAAACACGTAAACTGTCTGGACAGAAGAACACTGGCTGACAGGACAAACGGCAGTGTGTCTCTGGGTGGGCTGAAGGGGTGAGGGATATGCCCCCAACAACACTTCTACTCACTACAAAGCTAACAGGAGTAGAAAATGGTAGGGGGAAAAAAATAAAATGCAAGAAGAAAGCCATCAGACTCTGGACCGGTTGCGTTTTCACGTGGACAGACTGGCACTGAGCAGATCTATGGGGCAAAAAAGCAGCTTCTGATGCCCAGTGAAGATCTGAGCAACTTGTCAGGTGGCAGAACTGGTTACATCAGAGAAAAATAAGAGCTTGAAGACGGGTCTGTTTTCAGTTTGCATGGAAAACCTGCTGGTTTTCAAAGCTCTGTGTACTTCAGAGCCTTAAAAATGCCCAGCACTTCAGTCTTTTTTATCACCGTCTACCAGTAGAAAAGGTTAAATGCTAATTTGCTGAATACAGAGCAGTGCTCCTCAGCTGCCGTTTTGTTTGCTCACAGCAACTTTTCCGTAGCGTTGCTTCTCAGCTAATGCCCAGCTCAAACAGACTTTCGAGGGGAAAGGTCTCACGCTCCTCACAATTAATTCTTTGCCACCATACAATTAATTCCCTGCTCCCACACCGCATCTCGCACGCTCATTCCTACAAGTCCCGGTCAACACCAGCAAAACTCCACCAAGTGTTTGTGCGCCAAAAAGAATAAGATAAAAAGCAAAGCTGCCAACTCTTGGTATTTCTGAGCCGGGAATAAAAGAGCTGACCCTCAAAAGCTGCCAGCTCAAATTGCCTCAGCGCTTTTACAGATCTGCTTTAAACACACCAAACTTTTGGAAAGTTGAGTGGGAACCTCCTCGAGTGAGCTGTGCATGCTCCAAACCCCAGAGCTATCAGCGCAAGTAATGAGGAGGAGAAAAATGCACCCGGCAGGGCTCCTCGCTGCAGACAATGCAAAGCACCTCCCTGGGGTTATTTTCCCATCTCCAACACCATGACCACCCTGTAGCTCCTCAGCCACTTCCCCAAAATTATGCCACGCCAAGTTAGACCCGCAAAAACAGAGCGTGCCCCCCACCTTTGCTAGCAGGCTTTCAAACCCCGAACGCGTTTTGCTCCTAGACTGCCTTTCCCCCGCCGCAAGCAGGCAGCCCCCCAGGAGAGACCTGCCCATCCTCACCTGCCGCAGGTGCCTCAGCAGCTCGGTGGCCTCCTCCTGCTTCCCCTGCTTCACCAGCACCAGCATGTCCTGGATCATGCAGATCCGCCGGTGGTAAGGGGGCAAGCTGCTGCTACCACCCTTCCCAAACTTCTCGCCGGACTTCACCACGAGGGAGGCGAGGAATTCCCCCCTTTCCCTGGAGGGGACTTTCTTGCGGTGGTGGGCCGGGGGGCTCTCTCCAGCGCCGCCCGGTTGGCAGCCCTTGGTCTGCTTGGTGCCCATGGTGTGTGGCCCCGTCTCCCGCAGCCCTGGGGCTGCATGCGGGGGGGGAGCTTAGCACGGAGGGGGTGGCACAAAGGGGGGCACGAGAGGATGGAGGGGATGTACAAGGGGGTTGAGGTGTGCACAGGGGGATGAACGAGGGGTTCGGGGGTGCACAGGAGGATGCACAAAGGGGTGGAGGGGGATGCACAAAGGAGTAAGGGAGTGCACAGAGGGATGCACAAGGGGTTGAGAGGGTGCACGAGGGGTTCAGGGAGTGCACAGAGGGGTCAGAGGGTGCGGGATGAGGCTGGGCGGCTCCGGGAGCCTAGAAGGGGGGCCGGCGCCCGGCAGCGGGGCTGCTCCGCTCCCGCAGACAGAGGAGAAGACGGCTGCGCTCGGCGGAGAAGAACGGAGCCGGGGCCCCGCCGCTCCGCTCCATCCCTGCGGGGAGGCGAGAAGCCGGGATCCGAGAAGCTTCTTCTCCCAGCCCCGGGGCGGCGGTGGAGCGGTGAGAGCGGCAAGTGCTCAGCGCTGCAAAGCGGCGGCGGCTCCGCGCAGCCCCCGAACCCCCACCCCGAGCAGTCCTCGCCTCCTTCTCCTCCTCCCGGCGCCGAGAAGGCTCCCCCAGCGAGGAGGGGGGGTGGCCACGACTTGGGGGCAACTGTTGCGCGGCGGGAGCTCCCCGGGGAGGCGGCTCAGCTCGGCGCGGCTCTCCCGGCTGTGGGGTGCATGCAACGGGGAGAGCCGGGGGAGGGCCGGGGGCGGGCACCGTGCACCGAGGCAGGGCTTGCGGAGGAAGCTGGAGCCGGACGGGGCTCTTCCTTCCTCCGCCGCCGCCTTCTCTAGCCCCACAGAGCTGGGGATTGCAGCCGG